>JARQOC010000005.1:575095606-575112564 GCA_033576535.1 Allobates femoralis
ACAATTCTCTTCCTGAAATCTTGGCTGATTTCTTTAGACTTTCCCGTGATGCTACAGAAAGAAGCAGTGTGTTTCAGGTGTGCATTAAAATACATCTCTGACTCAGATGTTGCTAATAAACCTATCAGAAGGTTCCAAACTTTCTGTCTCTCATTATTCTGCATTTGGCAAATATTAATAACTGTGGTTAATCCTAATTGACCTAAACTGGAAATGGTTTATTCTGATTTCATGTCAGATAGCGAGAAACACAGGCAGATGTGTCTTTTTATATAGTGGATGAAAACTTCTGAATTCAACTGTATTTGATATTGCCGCATTCAGCTAAATTTACAAAACCATTTTTAGTAGTGACCACATCACATTTAAAGTCCATTTGAGGGGTGTACATGACAGAAAACACCCAAATGTGATACCATTACAAAAACTGCACCCTCAATCTACTCAAAACTACATTCAAGAAGATTATTAATACTTCAGGTGCTTCACAGGAACTAAAGCAACATGGAAGAAAAAAATGGACATTTTAAGTTTTCTAACAAAAATTTTCTTTTAACCTCAATTTTTTTATTTTCATATGGGCAACAGGATAAAATGGATCCTAAAATTTGTTGGGCAATTTCTCCCGAGTACACCGATACCTCATATGTGGTCATAAACCACTGTTTGGGCACATGGCAGGGCTCAGAAGGGAAGGAGCGTAATTTGACTTTTAGAACCATGCGCCCAAACAGTGGTTTATGAACACATATGAGGTATCGGTGTACTCAGGAGAAATTGCCTAACAAATTTTAGGATGCATTTTATCCAGTGAAAATGAAAAAATTTGAGGCTAATAGAAAATATTTCATTTTTATGGATCAATTTGTGAATCACCTGGGGGTTCAAAGTGCTCACCACCCATCTAGATAAGTTCCTTGGGGCTCTAGTTTCCAAAATGGGGTCACTTGTGGGGGAGCTCTGTTTAGGCACACAGGGGCTTTCCAAAAGCGACATGGTGTTTGCTAACAATTGGAATTGTTAGCAGACACCATGTCGTGTATGGAGAGGCCCTGCGTGCCTAAACATTGGAGCTCCCCACAAGTGAGCCCATTTTGGAAACTAGACCCCCCAGGGAACGTATCTAGATGCATAGTGAACACTTTGAATCCCCAGGTGCTTCATAAATTGATCTGTAAAAATGAAAAAAGAAACTTTTTGTGAAAAAAAAAAAAAAAAAAAAAAAAAAGCATTTTTTCATTTTTACTGATCAATTTGTGAAGCACCTGGGGGTTCAAAGTGCTCACTAGACCCACCAAGGAACTTATCTAGATGCATAGTTTCCAAAATGGGGTCATTTGTGAGGGAGCTCCACTGTTTAGGCATACAGGGGCTCTCCATACGTGACATGGTGTTCGCTAACAATTGTAGCTAATTTTCCATTCAACTTGTTAGCGGACACGATGTCGCATATGGAAAGCCCCTGTGTGCCACCAGCACAAGGGCAACTTGGAAGGGTTGGAGTACAGCACCAAAAAATGGCGCCTCTAATTAATGCGCTATTTTCTGGGATGACTGTGGGTTGCAATTTGCAGCGTGGGATGCCCACAATGTTTGAGTCTCTCCACGCTGAGAATTCCAGCCCCCTAACTGACAAGTTGTACCTGGCTGGCAACCAAAAATACGGCAAAGCTCCATGTCATTTTATTTGTAGAAGTAGTAAAAAAAAAAAATGTGGGGCTTCACCATATTTTTGGTCCAGCCAGGTACAACTTGCCAGCTACGGATTGCCACCAACCCCCAGCTTCCTCGTTGTACCTGGCTGGAAACCAAAAATACAGCAACGCCCTTTTTTTTCTAGAACTAATTCTAGAAAAAAAATTACGTGGGGCTCTGCCATATTTTTGGTCCAGCCAGGTACAACTAGGCAGCTGGGGGCTGGAATCCTCAGCATGGAAAGGCCCAAGCGTTCTGGGCCCCCCATGCTGCAAATTGCAGCCCGCAGCCGCCCCAGAAAATGGCGCATTCATTGAAGCGCCATTTTCTGGCGCTGTAACTAGAATCTTCCAGGTGCCCTGGTGCCAGTGGCTAACTGGGTAATAAAGGGGTTAATGCCAGCTTATTTATTGGCAGCTGACACGAAGCCCGAGATTCTTAATGTCAGTCCAATGTTAGACCCGGCCATTCAGAATCTCTAGTAAATAGTCAAAAAATACACCACACAGAGAAAAATCTTTTTATTTGAAAAAAAAAAAAACCCCACAAAATTTGGACTCCATCTTTATTACAAACATCCGACGTAGTTCACAACGAAGGTCCCACGATGCTCGATTGCCTCTGCTACATCCAGAGACTGCAGCAAGGGAGCAAGTGTTCTCTTGTTGCAGTTTCTGGTGTCATAGTGATTATGCACTGTATGGCAGATTATACACTGCACTGTATGGCAATGTGTATATATATATATATATATATATATATATATACATACAGAAATATAAATAGAGGCTGTGCAGGGCTGTAGATAAAATACAGAGACTGCTGGACTGTATGTATAGTGTGGAGACTGCCGTGCTGTATATATAATATAGAGGATGTGGGCTGTGCATATATAATGTAGAGGCTCCTGGGTGGGTTGTATACACAGTGCCTTGTGAAGGGATTTGGCCGCTTGAACTTTTCAACCGTTTGCCACATTTCAGGCTTCAAACAAAGATATAAATTCTAATTTTTTGTGAAGAATCAACAACAAGTGGGACACAATCGTGAGGTGGAACGAAATTTATTGGATATTTTGAACTTTTTTAACAAATAAAAAACTGAAAAGTGGGGCGTGCAATATTATTTGTCCCCTTGAGTTAATACTTTGTAGCGCCCCCTTGTGCTGTGATTACAGCTGCAGTCTCTTGGGGTTTGTCTCATTCTTCCTTGCAGAACAGCTGGAGCTCAGTGAGGTTGGATGGAAGCGTTTGTGATCAGCAGTTTTCAGCTCTTTCCACAGATTCTCTATTGGATTCAGGTCTGGATGTGACTCGGCCATTCTACCACCTGGATACGTTTATTTTTGAACCATTCCATTGTAGATTTTGCTTTATGTTTGGGATCATTGTCTTGTTGGAAGATAAATCTCCGTCCCAGTCTCGGGTCTTTTGCAGACTCCAGCAGGTTTTCTTCCAGAATGGTCCTGTATTTGGCTCCGTCCATCTTCCCATCAATTTTAACCATCTTCCCTGTCCCTGCTGAAGAAAAGCCCAAACCATGATGCTGCCACCACCATGTGTGACAGTGGGGATGGTGTTTTCAGGGTGATGAGCTGTGTTGCTTTCACACCAAACATATCGTTTTGCATTTTGCCCAAAAAGTGTGATTCTGGTTTCCTCTGAGCAGAGCCCCTTATTCCACATGTTTGGTGTCTCCCAGGCGACTTGTGGCAAACATCATGCGAGACTTTTTATGGATATCTTTGAGAAATGGCTTCTTCTTGCCACTCTTCCATAAAGGCCAGATTGTGCAGTGTATGACTGATTGTTGTCCTATAGACAGACACTCCCACCTCAGCTGTAGATCTCTGCAATTCATCCAGAGTGATCATGGGCCTTTTGGCCTCATCTCTGATCAGTCTTCCCCTTGTTCCAGATGAAAGTTTAGAGGGACGGCCGGGGCATGGTAGATTTGCAGTGGTCTGATACTCCTTCCATTTCAATATGATCGCTTGCTCAGTGGCTCCTTGAGATGTTTTAAACTTGGGAAATCTTTTTGTATCCAAATCCGGCTTTAACCTTCGCCACAACAGTATCTCGGACCTGCCTGGTGTGTTCATTGGTCTTCATGATGCTCTCTGCACTGGATACAGACCCCTGAGCCTATCACAGAGCAGGTGCATTCATACGGAGACTTGATCACACACAGGTGGATTCTATTTATCATTACCAGTCATTTAGGACAACATTGGATCATTCAGAGATCCTCACTGAACTTCTGGAGCGAGTTTGCTGCACTGAAAGTAAAGGGGACGAATAATATTGCACGCCTCAGTTTTTTATTTGTTAAAAAAGCTTAAAATATCCAATAAATTTGGTTCCCCCTCACGATTGTGTCCCACTTGTTGTTGATTCTTCACAAAAAAAATAGAATTTATATTTTTATGTTTGAAGCCTGAAATGTGGCAAAAGGTTGAAAAGGTCAAGGGGGCCAAATACTTTCACAAGGTACTGTATAATATACAGGCTGTGCAGGACTGTTATATATAATAAGAGACTGCCAAGCTGTATATATAATATAGAGGCTGCGGGCTTTGTATGTATAATATAGAGGCTGCAGACTGTATATATATATATTATTTGAAGGCTATGCCAGGCTGTATATACAGTGCCTACAAGTAGTATTCAACCCCCTGCAGATGTAGCTGGTTGACACATGCGGAATTAACTTGGCATTGTGACATTTGGACTGTAGATCAGCCTGGAAGTGGGAAATGCTCTGCAGCCACAATAAATGTTTTTTTTTTTTGTTTTTTTTAAAGCGTTAAAAGTTAATTCAGAGGGTCATTTATTATTCAACCCCTCAAACCACCAGCATTCTCTTTGGTCCCCCTAAAGTATTAAGAAGTAGTTCAGGCACAAATAACAATGAGCTTCACATGTGTGGATTAATTATCTCTTTTGCCAGCCTTTTCTGACTATTTAAGACCCTCCCCAAACTTGTAAACAGCAGTCATACATGGTCAACATGGGAAAGACAAAGGAGCATTCCAAGGCCATCAGAGACAAGATCCTGGAGGGTCACAAGGCAGGCAAGGGGTACAAAACCCTTTCCAAGGAGTTGGGCCTACCTGTCTCCACTGTTGGGAGCATCATCCGGAAGTGGAAGGCTTATGGAACTAATGTTAGCCTTCCACGGCCTGGACAGCTTTTGAAAGTATCCTCCCATGCCGAGGCCAGGCTTGTCCGAAGAGTCAAGGCTAACCCAAGGACAACAAGGAAGGAGCTCCGGGAAGATCTCATGGCAGTGGGGACATTGGTTTCAGTCAATACAATAAGTTACGTACTCCACCGCAATGGTCTCCGTTCCAGACGAGCCCGTAAGGTTCCTTTACTTTCAAAGCGTCATGTCAAGGCTCGTCTACAGTTTGCTCATGATCACTTGGAGGACTCTGAGACAGACTGGTTCAAGGTTCTATGGTCTGATAAGACCAAGATCGAGATCTTTGGTGCCAACCACACACGTGACGTTTAGAGACTGGATGGCACTGCATACGACCCCAAGAATACCATCCCTAAAGTCAAGCATGGTGGTGGCAGCATCATGCTGTGGGGCTGTTTCTCAGCCAAGGGGCCTGGCCATCTGGTCCGCATCCATGGGAAGATGGATAGCACGGCCTACCTGGAGATTTTGGCCAAGAACCTCCGCTCCTCCATCAAGGATCTTAAGATGGGTCGTAATTTCATCTTCCAACAAGACAACGACCCAAAGCACACAGCCAAGAAAACCAAGGCCTTGTTCAAGAGGGAAAAAATCAAGGTGTTGGAGTGGCCTAGTCAGTCTCCTGACCTTAACCCAAATGAAAACTTGTGGAAGGAGCTCAAGATTAAAGTCCACATGAGACACCCAAAGAACCTAGATAACTTGGAGAAGATCTGCATGGAGGAGTGGGCCAAGATAACTCCAGAGACATGTGCCGGGTTGATCAGGTCTTATAAAAGACGATTATTAGCTGTAATTGCAAACAAGGGTTATTCCACAAAATATTAAACCTAGGGGTTGAATAATAATTGACCCACACTTTTATGTTTAAAATTTATAAAAATTCAACTGAGCAACATAACTTTTTGGTTTGTAAGATTTATGCTCCTGTTAATAAATCCTACTCTCGTTTGCAGTTTGAAGGCTCTAACTTATTGGCATCTTATCAAACCAGCTAAATCTGCAGGGGGTTGAATACTACTTGTAGGCACTGTATTATTTGGAGGATGTGGCAGCCTAACAGCAGCTTCCAAATATATATAGTCCAGCACAGTCTCCAAATAATATATATATATAGCCCAGCACAGCCTCCATATAGCCCAGCACAGCAGCCTCCATATAGCACAGCAGCCTCCATATAGCCCAGCACAGCAGCCTCCATATAGCCCAGCACAGCAGCCTCCATATAGCCCAGCACAGCAGCCTCCATATAGCCCAGCACAGCAGCCTCCATATAGCCCAGCACAGCCTCTATATACCCCAGTACAGCTTCCATATACCTCAGCACAGCCTCTATATACTCCAGCAGCAGCCTCTATATAGCCCATCACTGCCTCCATTTATCCCAGTATCAGCCTTCATATACTCCAGCACCAGCCTCTATATAGCCCATCACAGCCTCCATATACCCCAGCAGCAGCCTCCTCTATATAGCCCATCACAGCCTCCTGCACACAGTAAAAAAACATAAATCATTATACTCACCTTCTTTCCCCTTCCCCAGGGCTGTGTCCTCCTCAGATGAAATCCCCATCCTTACAGCTGGCTCCGGTCTGTGCTTCCTTCCTGCTGGCTGCACCTAGTGATGAGGTAACAGGATGATGACTCATCACTGCTGCAGTGGAGGAAGAAGCTCCACAGCATCTGCAGCCAGCACATGGCTAATTTGCATCGCATGGAAATTAGCCATGTGGACTGGGAGCCCTGCAGCGCTGAGTGTCCTGTGATGGGCCCCTTGCTGTCAGGACTGCCTGTCCCTTATGGCGACTGGGCCCTTCAAGCTGTCAAGGGCCCTGGCACATGCCCGGGCATTCTGGGTGCTGACGCCGGCCTTGAATAGGTATCTTTGTGTACATCTATGCATGTATCCATGTATATGTCATTTTATCTATAAAAAAAAAAAATATATATATATATATATATATAATATATATATAAAATACAGTTGTGGCCAAAAGTATTGACACCCCTGCAATTCTGTCAGATAATACTCAGTTTCTTCCTGAAAATGATTGCAATCACAAATTCTTTGGTATTATTAACTTCATTTAATTTGTCTTCAATGAAAAAATACAAAAGAGATTGAAGCAAAAAGCAAAACATTGATCATTTCACACAACACTCCAAAAATGGGCAGACAAAAGTATTGGCACCCTCAGCCTAATACTTGGTTGCACAACCTTTAGCCAAAATAACTGCGATCAACTGCTTCCGGTAACCATCAATGAGTTTCTTACAATGCTCTGCTGGAATTTTAGACCATTCTTCTTTGGCAAACTGCTCCAGGTCCCTGATATTTGAAGGGTGCCTTCTCCAAACTGCCATTTTTAGATCTCTCCACAGGTGATCTATGGGATTCAGGTCTGGACTCATTGCTGCCACCTTAGAAGTCTCCAGTGCTTTCTCTCAAACCATTTTCTAGTGCTTTTTGAAGTGTGTTTTGGGTCATTGTCCTGCTGGAAGACCCATGACCTCTGAGGGAGACCCAGCTTTCTCACACTGGGCCCTACATTATGCTGCAAAATTTGTTGGTAGTCTTCAGACTTCATAATGCCATGCACACGGTCAAGCAGTCCAGTGACAGAGGCAGCAAAGCAACCCCACAACATCAGGGAACCTCCGCCATGTTTGACTGTAGGGACCGTGTTCTTTTCTTTGAATGCCTCTTCTTTTCTCCTGTAATCTCTATGTTGATGCCTTTGCCCATAAAGCTCTACTTTTGTCTCATCTGACCAGAGAACATTCTTCCAAAATGTTTTAGGCTTTCTTATGTAAGTTTTGGCAAACTCCAGCCTGGCTTTTTTATGTCTCGGGGTAAGAAGTGGGGTCTTCCTGGGTCTCCTACCATACAGTCCCTTTTCATTCAGACGCCGGCGGATAGTACGGGTTGACACTGTTGTACCCTCGGACTGCAGGGCAGCTTGAACTTGTTTGGATGTTAGTCGAAGTTCTTTATCCACCATCCGCACAATCTTGTGTTGAAATCTCTCGTCAATTTTTCTTTTCCGTCCACATCTAGGGAGGTTAGCCACAGTGCCATGGGCTTTAAACTTCTTGATGACACTGCGCACGGTAGACACAGGAACATTCAGGTCTTTGGAGATGGACTTGTAGCCTTGAGATTGCTCATGCTTCCTCACAATTTGGTTTCTCAAGTCCTCAGACAGTTCTTTGGTCTTCTTTCTTTTCTCCATGCTCAATGTGGTACATACAAGGACAGAGGTTGAGTCAACTTCAATCCATGTCAACTGGCCGCAAGTGTGATTTAGTTATTGCCAACACCTGTTAGGTGCCACAAGTAAGTTACAGGTGCTGTTAATTACACAAATTAGAGAAGCCTCACATGATTTTTCTAACAGTGCCAATACTTTTGTCCACCCCCTTTTTTATGTTTGGTGGAATTAGATCCAATTTGGCTTTAGGACAATTCTTTTTGTGTCTTTTCATTGAAGACAAATTAAATGAAGATAATAATACCAAAGAATTTGTGATTGCAATCATTTTCAGGAAGAAACTGAGTATTATCTGACAGAATTGCAGGGGTGTCAATACTTTTGGCCACAACTGTATTTTATATATATATATATTATATATATAAAATACAGTTGTGGCCAAAAGTATTGACACCCCTGCAATTCTGTCAGATAATACTCAGTTTCTTCCTGAAAATGATTGCAATCACAAATTCTTTGGTATTATTAACTTCATTTAATTTGTCTTCAATGAAAAAATACAAAAGAGATTGAAGCAAAAAGCAAAACATTGATCATTTCACACAACACTCCAAAAATGGGCAGACAAAAGTATTGGCACCCTCAGCCTAATACTTGGTTGCACAACCTTTAGCCAAAATAACTGCGATCAACTGCTTCCGGTAACCATCAATGAGTTTCTTACAATGCTCTGCTGGAATTTTAGACCATTCTTCTTTGGCAAACTGCTCCAGGTCCCTGATATTTGAAGGGTGCCTTCTCCAAACTGCCATTTTTAGATCTCTCCACAGGTGATCTATGGGATTCAGGTCTGGACTCATTGCTGCCACCTTAGAAGTCTCCAGTGCTTTCTCTCAAACCATTTTCTAGTGCTTTTTGAAGTGTGTTTTGGGTCATTGTCCTGCTGGAAGACCCATGACCTCTGAGGGAGACCCAGCTTTCTCACACTGGGCCCTACATTATGCTGCAAAATTTGTTGGTAGTCTTCAGACTTCATAATGCCATGCACACGGTCAAGCAGTCCAGTGACAGAGGCAGCAAAGCAACCCCACAACATCAGGGAACCTCCGCCATGTTTGACTGTAGGGACCGTGTTCTTTTCTTTGAATGCCTCTTCTTTTCTCCTGTAATCTCTATGTTGATGCCTTTGCCCATAAAGCTCTACTTTTGTCTCATCTGACCAGAGAACATTCTTCCAAAATGTTTTAGGCTTTCTTATGTAAGTTTTGGCAAACTCCAGCCTGGCTTTTTTATGTCTCGGGGTAAGAAGTGGGGTCTTCCTGGGTCTCCTACCATACAGTCCCTTTTCATTCAGACGCCGGCGGATAGTACGGGTTGACACTGTTGTACCCTCGGACTGCAGGGCAGCTTGAACTTGTTTGGATGTTAGTCGAAGTTCTTTATCCACCATCCGCACAATCTTGTGTTGAAATCTCTCGTCAATTTTTCTTTTCCGTCCACATCTAGGGAGGTTAGCCACAGTGCCATGGGCTTTAAACTTCTTGATGACACTGCGCACGGTAGACACAGGAACATTCAGGTCTTTGGAGATGGACTTGTAGCCTTGAGATTGCTCATGCTTCCTCACAATTTGGTTTCTCAAGTCCTCAGACAGTTCTTTGGTTTTCTTTCTTTTCTCCATGCTCAATGTGGTACATACAAGGACAGAGGTTGAGTCAACTTCAATCCATGTCAACTGGCCGCAAGTGTGATTTAGTTATTGCCAACACCTGTTAGGTGCCACAAGTAAGTTACAGGTGCTGTTAATTACACAAATTAGAGAAGCCTCACATGATTTTTCTAACAGTGCCAATACTTTTGTCCACCCCCTTTTTTATGTTTGGTGGAATTAGATCCAATTTGGCTTTAGGACAATTCTTTTTGTGTCTTTTCATTGAAGACAAATTAAATGAAGATAATAATACCAAAGAATTTGTGATTGCAATCATTTTCAGGAAGAAACTGAGTATTATCTGACAGAATTGCAGGGGGGGCAATAGTTTGGCCACAACTGTAGATTGATTGATAGAATAATTGATACAAAGATACAATGAGAGATGGATTGACCCATGAAGATATCCATACATACTTTATATGTATACACAGTAAGAGGTCCAGTATAGTGCAAATGAGTTGTTCACAAATAACAGGGAGGAGCAATAGTAAAAAAAAAAGTCACATTTCCATTTTTAGTCAGTAATGTCCTGATCAGTTCATGTCACTTTCAGTATTTGCATTACTTTCTGTTCTCTGCTGGTTTAGATTCCTCCTGTGCACTGTAGCTGGATGTTCTGCCTCCCCCTCCCTCCACCCCGTGCTGTCGGCAGACGGCTTGGTTCACAGGCTGTTCTGTGGAAAGCACGGAAAGAAAGAGGAGGAGACAGAAGGAGGGAGCAGGGGACCGGGGCGGGATCCTTATCTGGTGCCCTTCGTTGTGGTGGACGTAGGATGCAGGCTCCAGATTCCTGCCCTGCTCTCTGAATAAAGCAGAAACAGGGCGGGAATCTGGCGCTGATGTCAGGACAGATGATTTGTAGCCACTGTGGACAAGCTCCGGCCTGCAGATTGACTGACAGACAGCAGGAGAGGGCAGAGCCAGCAGAACAGGAGGCGGCGCAGAGACATAGAAGAAGGCGGAATACACAGGGAGAAGGCTGTGGAGTGCAGCACGCGTGGCACCTTATGGAAAGTGGTACCGTTGCTAAGTGGATGCAGTTACTTCATGGCAGTTGACTAACATTCATCCTATCTTCTCTTCATACAGGTATAAGAACACTGCTTGCTGCTTATGTGAACTAAAGTGAACTTCTGCTCTCATTGCAATATCTCATGGTATTTCTTCTGCACTTGTGTAAACTCTGCTACGTACAATGTTTCCACTATCCTCTATACTCACCAATATGTCTGCTCATTTCCTGAATTGTAAAGCTTATCTGATGGGTTAGGTGTGAATGTACGCAGCTGCCTTTGCATAATGTTAGATCTGAGTGGAGGCCTTTGATCATTTCCTATTTATCCCCTGCCGCGAGGTGCAGCTGTTAATTACCTATATCATCTGACTTCCCACAATCCCCATCACCTAATACCATAGTGTGCCCTATAAATTTAGAGTTATTCTAAGGGGTGCAGCACGTGTGGTACCATTGCTAAGTGGATGCAGTTACTTCTTGGCAGGAGTCAGGTAACCCACTCTACGGCTATGTTCACACACAGCGCATTTTTTGCGCGGGCGCTTTTAGCAGCATTTTGCACCCGTGCAAAAAAGCAGTGTTTTCACACACTGCGCTTTTTTACGGGCGCAAGGGGAGAAGTGATGTCACAGAGGAGAGGAAGAATCCTGCTTCCTCCTCCCCTCTGTGACATGTCTGCCAGTCCCCATTTGATTTTGCAGTGTATTAATATACACTGCGAAATCTAAATTAAAGAAAGGCACAGGTATTAAAAATAATGAATACTTACCTCTCCGCCGGCTTGTTTGTGCCATCCGGAGCCAGGTACCGATTTGACAAGACCTCGTATGATGTCATAGGGTGCTGATTGGCCGCTCGCGGTCATGTAATATGCGCGTCACATGACATCACGTATCACATGACCGCGAGCGGCCAATCAGCACCCTATGACATCATACCAGGTCTTGTCAGATCGGTACCTGGCTCCGGATGGCACGAACAAGCTGGCGGAGAGATAAGTATTCATTATTTTATTATTTTTAATACCTGTGCCTTTCTTAAATTTAGATTTAGCAGTGTATGTTAATACACTGCGAAATCAAATGGGGGCTGGAAGACATGTCACAGAGGGGAGGAGGAAGCAGGATGCTTCCTCCCTCTCTGTGGCATCAGATCCAGCAGCACCAGCCTCTATGGGAGAAAGCCCCGGTGCTGCTGCGTAAAGAATTGACATGCAAATTCGTTTTATGCCAGCGCTTTCTCCCATAAAAGCGCGTCATATTTTTACGTGGTGTCTGTACGGCAGGGAATTTCACATTCACTTTGCAGGCAGACAAGGCACATTGCGCATTTTTGAAAAGCGCGCGTTAAAAAGCACTCAAAAATGCGCAATGTGTGAACATAGCCTTACATTTGTTTTTTTTTGTTTGTTTTTTTTTAAACCATGTCCTTTATTTTAATGTCTATCTTCCTATGTGCCTTTGCCATTCACCTTTCCCGCCCTATCACCCCTAATCCACATAATCCCCGCTCTCCTTCCCTCTACTTTATTGAGCTCCCATACTCTCTAAAACCTACTGATTAATCTCAGACCACCATATTCCAGTGCGTTGTATCTTTAACAATGTCACAATTACAAAAACTATTTGTTTTTTTTCTTTTACTGCTGCACCTGTCAGGTGATATCTTTCCAAATCTTGGTCCACCCTCCACCAACTTCAACCCCTCCCCACCACACATAAGCCATGTTCCAAATTATTATGCAAATTAGTTTTAAGTGTCATAGTTTTTTTTTTAATGACTCATTGCTGGTATTGGGTCTTAAGGCCCCGTTACACGGCACGACATCGTTAACAACATCGCTGATACGTCACAGGTTTGGAGGCATACCAGCGGCATCGTTGCGACCTCGTTGCGTGTGACTCTGGCAAGTTGCTACGATAAATCGTTGGATAGGAGCTGACTGATTTACCAACATGTTGTAAAACCTGACGATATCAACTCAAGCAACCTGCTGCATTGTACTGTGTGACACCGCGATAATGATGTCGTTCACGACTTCGACCATTCACAGCAATGAGCAGGTATCGTTCGCTGGTTGTGCGAACGATACCTGCTCACTACATTGTTGGTGAGTTGTTCACGATATCTAGATGTGTGACATCTCACCAGCGATGTTGAAATGATGCCAAAACGACCGCACTCCGAGATCGTTGCTGACATCGTTACAATGTTGTGCTGTGTAAGTGGGCTTCAGGGTTCTTTGGATCACTGAAATCAATCTCAGATACCTGTGATAATTAGTTTGGCAGGTGAGCCCAATAAAAGGAAAACTGGGTGTTCCACAATATTGAGCAGGCCTAACATGGGAAAGACAAAGGATCTCTCTGCTGCCAAAAAGCAACAAATAGTTCAATGCCTTGGGACAAGGGATGAAAACATTAGATATTGCACGAAAATTAAGCGTGATTATCGTACTGTGAAGAGATTTGTGGCTGGTTCTGAGCACAGATGTGTTTGTGCAGATAAAGGCAGAATGAGGAAGGTTTCTGCCAGGCAAGTTCATCGGATTAAGAGAGCAGCTGATAAAAATGATTTATAAACCAGCAAACAGATATTTAAAGCTGCTGGTGCCTCTGGAGTCCCTCGAACTTCTAGGTGTAGGATCCTTCAAAGGCTTCCTGTGGTGCATAAACCTACTATTTGGCCACCCCTAAACAGTGCTCACAAGCACAAACAGTTGCAGTGGGTCCAGACATACATGAAGACTAATTTTCAAACAGTCTTGTTTACTGATAAGTGCTGAGCAACCCTGGATGGTCCAAGTGGATGGTTGGTGGATGACACCATGTCCCAACAAGGCTGCGACATCAGCAAGGAGATGAGTCATGTTTTGGACTGGAATCATTGGGAAACAGCTGGTAGGCCCCTTTAAAGCGAACCTGTCACCCCTCCAGGCATCTAAAGATAACATAGCCACCTTCTGCAGCACTAAGGCTGCATTCTGACAAGGTGTCTATAGCATTTATGCTCCCTTGATTCACTGAAATAAAGACTTATATAAAATCTGTTTCAAACCAGACCCAAGACCGGGAGGCGGGTTTTCATGTGTCTATCTCCCTCCTCTGTGGTGTCAGTCATCCCTCTCTGTTCTCTGTGCACCGCCTCCAGGGCCATCTCCCTGCATTACAGAGCTGTGTCAGCTCTGCTACACCATAGAGCTGCTGTTATAAGAGACCCCACAGTAGTAAATCTACCAGGAGGATCCTGAGCAGGCAAAGCACTGCCTGCTACGTAGCAGCCCTTGAGCTGTCAGCAGTGCAGCAGAGTTGAGTTTGTGCTTTAGATCAGGGGCTGAGGACGGAGCAATGCTGCTGGGTACAAGAAACTGAAAGTGAAACCTGCTCAGCTCAAGGGCTGCTATGTAGCCGGCATTGCTTTGTCTGCTAAGGATTCTCCTGCTAGATTTACTACTGTGGGGTCTCCTATAACAGCAGCTCTATGTTGTAGCAGAGCTGACAAAGCTCTGTAATGCAGGGAGATGGCCCTGGAGGAGGTGCACAGAGAGCAGAGAGGGATGACTGACACCAGAGAGGCTGGAGATAGACACTTGAAAACCCGCCTCCCGGTCTTGGATCTGGTTTGAAACAGATTTTATATAAGTCTTTATTTCAGTGAATCAAGGGAGCGTAAATGCTATAGACACCTTGTCAGAATGCAGCCTTAGTGCTGCAGACAGTGGCTATGTTATCTTTAGATGCCTGGAGGGGGTGACAGGTTCGCTTTAAGGTTCCTGAAGGTGTGAAAATGACCTCTGCAAAGTATATAGAGCTTCTGACTGAGAACTTTCTTCCATGGTACAAAAAGCAAAAACGTGCCTTCAGGAGCAAAATCATCTTCATGCATGACAATGCACCATCTCATGCTGCAAAGAATACCTCTGTGTCATTGGCTGCTATGGGCATAAAAGGAGATAAACCCATGGTGTGGCCACCATCTTACCCTGACCTCAACCCTATAGAGAACCTTTGGAGTATAATCAAGCAAAAGATCTATGAGGGTGGGAGGCAGTTCACATCAAAACAGCAGCTCTGGGAGGCTATTCTGACATCATGCAAAGAAATACAAGCAGAAACTCTCCAGAAACTCACGAGTTCAATGGTTGCAAGAATTGTGAAGGCGATATCAAAGAAGGGTTCCAATGTTACCATGTAACTTGGCCTGCTAAGATGTTTTGACATGAAATAGCTTTTTATTTCAGTGAATGTGACATCCTAATGCTGCAAATTCAACAAATGAGCGTTTTCAGTTATTTCAAATATATCAAATGTTTAGAAATTCTACTTTGCCTAATAATTTGGAACAATACATTTAGAGTTTTTTTTAATTTTGAAGATTATACTGTTATCATTGGGAGGTTACTTCAATAAAATTTGATGTATACTCTAACGGGTGATGACTTTTATTACACTGACTGTCATTTGCACCGACCATTTAGGAAAATCAGAGAAAAAGAACATTTGCATAACCTTATTACCATTACCTCTACACCTTCATCTCCCTCTTTTAATTGTGATCCCTGGAATCCACGATCTTTATGCAACAAGCTTCCCTTCATCCACAACTACTTTCTCACTAACTCTCTTAATCTGCTGGCCCTAACTGAATCCTGGATCCAGGACTCAGACTCGGTTTCCCTTGCTGCTATTTATCATGGCGGCCTACATTTCTCCCATTCCCCAAGACCTGGGAACAGACATGGTGGTGGAGTTGGCTTACTTCTGTCCCCACAATGTAATTTCCAGGTCATCCCCCCCCAGCTCCATCATTCTCATTCCCTTCTTTTGAGGTCCACACTATTAGGCTCTTTCACCCCCTCCCCCTCAGAGTAGCAGTGGTATACTGCCCCCCAGGGTCACCCACCCAGCTCCTCGACCGTTTCTCTGCGTGGGCTGCTGCACTTCATGTCCTCAGAATTACCAACCCTTTATTCTGGGAGACTTAAACATTCCCATAAACAGCCCCATCTCCCCATCTGCATCCTAGCTCCTATCTTTAACCACTTGTCTTGGCCTCTCACAGCTCTCAACCTCTGAGACACACAAGGATGGTAACACCCTTGGTCTGATCTTTTGTCCGTCTCTGTTCAACCTCCTCCTTAGACAACTCGCCTCTTCCTCTCTCTGATCACAACATTCTCTCCTCCACACTCCGAAATCCTCGCACACCACAGCACACTCCGACCTATCACACATTCAGAAATCTACCATGCCATCAACCCTCATACACTTACAGACTCTCTCATCTCATCACTGTCTCAAATCTCCTCCTTCTTCTGTCCGGATCTGGCGGTGAATCACTACAATGACTCAGAAGCACCCTGGACCAAGTAGCGCTCCTTGCCCTCAGAACCTCCAAACACAGAGTAAAACAGCCCTGGCTCACATCACAAACTCGATTCCTCCAGTGATGATCTAGGAGTGCTGAACGTCTATGGAGGAAAACCTGCACACCAGAAAACTTTGTTCACTATAAATTTATGTTGAGGACTTACAACTCTGCCCTCCACCTCGCCAAACAGACCTACTTCACCACCCTGGTCTCCTCACTGTCCAACAACCCAAAGAAACTCTTTGACACCTTTTACTCTCTCCTCAGTCCTAAAGTGCAGGCTCTATCACTGACCCTTGTGCTGATGATCTGGCTTCTTCACAGAGAAAATAGAAAACATCCATCAGGAAATCAACTCCCAACCTCAAATCGCTGTTACCCCTAACCCACATTTCCTTCGGCTCACTCTCCACATTTGACCCAGTCACAGAAGAAGAAGTCTCCAGACTCCTCTTTTCCTCTTGTCCCACCACATGCACTGCTGACTCCCATCCCCTCACACCTACACCAGTCTCTCCGGTAGTCATCACTCACCTAACCAAAATCTTCAATCTCTTTCTCTTCTGGAATCTTCCCCCTCCTCCTTCAAACACTCTATCATTACTTTATTATTGAAGAAAAATTCTCTCGACCCATGCTGCACAAATAACTACAGACCAGTCTCCAATCTCCCCTTCATCTCTAAACCTCTGGAGCACCTGGTCTACTCCCATCTCATTTGTTATCTCTCCACTCACTCTCTTCTAGA
>JARQOC010000005.1:575112664-575194723 GCA_033576535.1 Allobates femoralis
GCTGTCCCATCCCCTCACACCTTTCACCAGCTCTCCGGTAGTCACCACTCACCAAACCCAAAATCTTAAATCTTTTTCTTTCTGGAATCTTCCCCCCCCTCCTTCAAACACTCTATCTTTACTTTTTATTAAAGAAAAATTCTCTCGACCATGCTGCACAAAAAAATACGGGCCCAGTCTCCAATCTCCCTTATCCTAAACCTCTGGAGCACGGGTTATTTCCCATCTCTTTGTTATCTTCCATCACTTTTCTAGCCCATTACACTGTAATGATTACAGTTTGGTTTTCCCGCCCCCCTCCTGCGAAACTCCCCTCACCAAAGTGCCAATGACCTTCTGACAGAAAACTAATGGTGACCACTCTCGCTTATTCTTCTTGATCTCTCTGAGCCTGTGACCTGTCGACCCCCATCTCCTATCTCCTGCTGCACCCCTTCGGCATCAAGGCAGGCTCTTCCTGGTTTCTTCCTACTCTCTGACCGCTTTTTCAGTATATATTTGTTGGCCCCATTCCTTCCCTTTTTCCTTCACTATTGGGGTCCCTCAGGGTTCAGTCCTTGGCCCTCTTTTCTTCTCTCTGTTTTTTCCCCGATTGGACGCCCATCAGCAGTTTTGGGTTTTCAGTCCCATCTTTATGCTGAAAACAACAACTTTACACTTCTTCCTTGACCTTACTCCTACTTAAAAAAGAACACCAATGACTGTCAAACCTAGTTTCCAATTCAGTCCCTCTCTACCTGAAACTAAACCTTTCCAAAACTGAAAAACTTCTCCTCCCCCCCTCCCTAACATCCCTAAATCTGTATCTCTCTCGTGTAAAGGCACCCGATAACCCCTAGGAGCAGGCTCGCTTTCTGGGTAATGTTGACTCTGATCTGTCCTTCCCCCATATATACAATGGGGTGAAGGGGCATGAGGCTGAGAGGAGGGGGGCAGAAGCGACGAGTAGCACAGGAGCGGGGTACAGGACAAGAACCTGGAGAGCGGGGAGAAGAGGGAGGAGAGCGGGGAGATGACAGCAGGGAGAGGAGACCGGGGAGAGGAGACCAGGAAGAAGAGAAAGGTGAGCGGTGAGAGGAGACCGGGAAGAGGAGGGAGGAGAGCGGGGACCGGGCACAGAGGTGGAGGGGCAGTGGGCACAGGCGGTGCTTGCAGAGCAGAGCTAAGCCCGGCTCCTGCAGCGATTCACACAGGGAAATGCTCATATTCAGTACTTTCCTGCGCGATCATGATGTGATCTGACGATCACATCGCTCTGAGTGTGGGGACCACTAACAAGGGTCCCCACACCTCTGACCCTCAGCTGTCACTGACAGCTGTCAGAATTAAGCTGTCACTGTTTACAAGCAGTGACAGTTCAAAGCCATGACGAGTTTAGCCGTCATGGTGAGGGAACTGACACCTTTCCATGACGGCTAAACTCATCATTGGTCATAATGGGGTTAAATATATTGGACTAACAACAAAGATCTTTAGTGATGCGCAGTGTTTTATGGAATTATAGACAACTATTTCCAGCTCTGTGCCGCTCGGCTCTGTTTACAGCTTACATTCCGGCTGCTGCCAGAGCTGGTAACAGTCGATAGGTGGTGCCAAGTGTCGGACCCCACTGATCTAATATTGGGGGTGTATACTAAGGATGGGTCCTTCACATCATAGTGGATAACACCTTTGAGACTGCATTCACACGTTGTGGCTGTTATGTGTTTTTGCTACACTTGCAGTTTTGCACATTCTGTTGCTAATTTTGCAGCCAGCGGTGGTTTTGTTGCGGTATAGAAATCCCGACCTGTGTAACACATGAGTGCAGCCTCAGGTCCTTTTACACGAGCAGATAATGGCCTCTAACGAGCACCAGAGTGATGATGAAGATGATTGTTCTTTCATTATCAGTGATGGATTTTTCCCTCTTCTCATGTATTTGTATTATAGTCGGCAGCACATCCTTTACTTACAAAGGGGGATGTGCTGCCGACAACAATAATGTTTAATCCTGTATAAAACTAGAAGATGGATGGTAAATTTTTCTATAGTTTTACGCTCACATTGGTGCGGTGAGACACGAGGAGGTGCAGGTATTGCAGGGGAGCAGCTGGGACATGTAGTTCCCCTGGCAGCAGATGGTGATGTCACGGTATATGAAGGGGCTGCTGGAACCCTAGAAGATCCTTCATGTCCACAACAATTGTCCATAGTGGGAGGCTGCACTTCTGGAGATGGTATAATCCCACTGGCGGCTCCTATAGAGGAGATGTCTGGGTGCAGGTAGTGGAGCCCGGGTGTTACTGTATTTGGACCAGACACAAGTGTGAACCTGCAGAGATAACACTTCTTTACTGAAGGAAATTTGGTTACTGTCATGCGCAGTGCATGTATTTTCCAGCATAGGATACACTCAGTATTCTGTGAATATAAAAGGCTCTGCGTCTTGTGAAGCCACAGTTTCGGGGTCTCGGGGAGGCTGTGGGCACACCGTAGTAGTATGCAGGGACCCACAGTTTTAGGCTCTACTGTTCCCTACTTATGGGGTAAGAAGGACAAAGTTTGTTGCATATAAATCATGTTGTCCTGGATCCTGCTGGAGGCCATAAAGAAGCCAGTATACAGGAGAAACCTTATTCAGCTTTATCTCTCCTGATTGTATGAAGCTTCACTCCTTTGTTGAGGCGACTATATGAAGAGAGATGTCTCCTCAGCATGAAGTAGAATAGATGCTGGGAGTAGTAGTGCTTCTCCCTCTCCCTGGACTGCTTTGTACCAGCTTACAGGAAGGAGGTGTCAGACTGAGTGCGGAGCTTTTCCCATGGCGTCTATGGCAGCTTGTGGGGAGACTGAATACCTAATGTTCATATTCACACATCAGCCAATAGAGGGCAGCACAGCACACAGCACAATGCACATTTATCAGTCCTCAGTGTCTGCACATACAATGTATTACACATCTCCTAACTCACAGCGCCCACAGGAATTCTGGAACAGATCTACGGCCGCTTAACAACTATATCACTCAGCAGTAGTAGAATGGTACCAGGACACCACAACTTTATCACTCAGCAGTAGTAGAATGGTACCAGGATACCACAACTATATCACTCATCAGTAGTAGAATGATACCAGGACATCACAACTATATCACTCAGCAGTAGTAGAATGATACCAGGATACCACAACTATATCACTCAGCAGTAGTAGAATGGTACCAGGACACCACAACTATATCACTCAGCAGTAGTAGAATGGTACCAGGATACCACAACTATATCACTCATCAGTAGTAGAATGATACCGGACACACAACTATATAAACTCAGCAGTAGTAGAATGATACCGGATACCACAACTATATCACTCAGCAGTAGTAGAATGGTACCAGGACACCACAACTATATCACTCAGCAGTAGTAGAATGATACCAGGACACCACAACTATATCACTCAGCAGTAGTAGAATGATACCAGGACACCACAACTACATCACTCAGCAGTAGTAGAATGATACCGGACACCACAACTATATCACTCAGCAGTAGTAGAATGGTACGAGGACACCACAACTATATCACTCAGCAGTAGTAGAATGGTACCAGGACACCACAACTATATCACTCATCAGTAGTAGAATGATACCAGGACATCACAACTAGTAATCAGTCACTCAGCAGTAGTAGAATGATACCAGGATACCACAACTATATCACTCAGCAGTAGTAGAATGGTACCAGGACACCACAACTATATCACTCATCAGTAGTAGAATGGTACCAGGACATCACAACTATATCACTCAGCAGTAGTAGAATGGAACGAGGACACCACAACTATATCACTCAGCAGTAGTAGAATGGTACCAGGACACCACAACTATATCACTCAACAGTAGTAGAATGGTACCAGGACACCACAACTATATCACTCAGCAGTAGGAGAATGTACCAGGACACCACAACTATATCACTCAGCAGTGGGTAGAATGGTACCGGGAACACCACAACACGATGTATTCACTCCTAGCAGTAGTAGAATGGCAGTATCTGGAATGGACATTAGAAGAATTGGTTGTTTATGCAATCTTTGCCCAAAGTAATCAGATAATATAGTTTTGCTATGTACCTTTGAGTTTGTGTGGGATTTTTTTTTATGTTTTAATGTTATATGTAGGTATATATCATATTTCATGTTACGTTATTCAAAAATATCAGTTTTATTCTTGGCAGATGACTGTACCAGAAGTTCCGCAGGACAAATGATATCTGCACAATGTAAAGCAGATGATCGTAGTATCACACAAGATATATGTGAACAGCATGACGATAGCTCCGATACACCCCCAGCCTTTCACATCATAGTTCTGTCATCTGATGATTTTAATGAAGGATTATCTCCAAGATCGTCTCAGAATGTTAAACAAAATAAAAGTCACATAAGAAAGAAGAAGCCATATTCTTGTTCAGAATGTGAAAAATGTTTTAGAGATAAATCAGATCTTGTTAGACATGCAAGAATTCACACAGGAGAGAAGCCATATTCGTGTTCAGAATGTGGGAAAGGTTTTGCTCATAAATCAAACCTTGTTAAACATGAGAAATTTCATACAGGAGAAAAGCCATATTCAAGTTCAGAATGTGGGAAATGTTATACTAAGAAATCACATCTTAGTAGTCATGAGAAAACGGACATAGGAGAGGAGCCATATTTCATGTCCAGAATGTGAGAAATGTTTTACTCCTAAATCAAACCTTGTTACACATGAGAAAATTCACACAGGAGAGACGCCATATTCATGTTCAGAATGTGGGAAATGTTTTACTAAGAAATCACAACTTAGTAGTCATGAGAAAATGCATATAGGAGGAAAACCATATTCATATCCAGAATGTGAGAAATGTTTTACTCATAAATCAAACCTTGTTAAACATGAGAAAATTCACACAGGAGAGAAGCTATATTCATGTTCAGAATGTGGAAAATGTTTTACCAAGAAATCACATCTTGGTAGTCATCAGAAAACGCACACAGGAGAGAAGCCATATTCATGTCCAGAATGTGGGAAATGTTTTACCATAAATCAAACCTTGTTAAACATGAGAGAATTCACACAGGAGAGAAGCTATATTCATGTTCAGAATGTGGAAAATGTTTTACTCAGAAATCAAGTCTTATTACACATAAGAAAGTTCACACAGGGGAGAAGCCATATTCATGTTCAGAATGTGGGAAATGTTTTACTCAGAAATCAACTCTTGTTAGACATGTGAGAATTCACACAGAATAGAAGCCATATTATGTTCAGAATGTGGGAAATGTTTTACTTCTAACTCACATCTTTTTAGACATGAGAGAATTCACAGAGGAGAGAAGCCATATTCATGTCCACAATCTGGGAAATGTTTTACTCATAAATCAAACCTTGTTAAACATGAGAGAATTCACACAGGAGAGAAGCCATATTCATGTTCAGAATGTGGGAAATGTTTTACTCAGAAATCAAACCTTGTTAAACATGAGAAAATTCACACAGGAGAGAAGCCATATTCATGTGCAGAATGTGGGAAATGTTTTTGAATTACGTATTATCTTTTTATACATGAGAGAATTTTTAGATACTATAATATGAAATAGGAATAAGAAAAAAAAAAATGTAAGACCTCACCATGCCTGGAATTTCTGTGCTTGGTTTTACCATTTGCAGGCACCTCCCGGTGCATTAACTCTGGATACTCTATTCCACTGGGTTTCATGCAGTCAGCTTGCAACAAGGAGGAAATTGAATAATCCGGCACATCCAGGTGTATTAAAAAGATTTCATAAATTGTAAGGATGCTGTGAGCATCAGAAACACGTCAGAGAGAGACTGCCTTGAGATCTTGTAGACCATTATGTTACACGTCTCAATAAAGAAGAAATCTTTTTATACACCTGGATGTGCCGGAATATTCTTTTTTCTTCGTTGTAAGATGAGATAATTCATGTTGAGAATTTGATAAATGTTCTATTTGAAATCAGTTCTTTGCAAGCATAAGAAAATGTACACAGTGAAGCCTTTACTATAGTCAGATTGTAACAAAGTATACTATGTTTAGACCTTTTACATTTCTATGGTTCTTTTACCTTCCTAGAGTGATCCTCTTGCTCTTAATAGGAAGGTGCCATGTTTTTATATTACTTAAAATAATAAAAAATGTTACATAACATGCTTTTAACTAGTGATGACTTGAATGATATTTTTTATAACTTTAATGCAGCCACTGCTGGACCCATTTTACTTTGCAGGTGTCAGTTAGATGCCGACTATCTCTGTCACGTGTGTGTCAGGAGACACGGATGAGGCTGTACAGGCCACTCGCAGAAAGTCCCAGTGTTTGGCCAAACAGTCCAAATCCTAAAAAAAAATCTGTCGCTTTAAGAGGCATTTCCTGTTAGTGAAAACTGGAGGTCACTAGGACCCAGCTGGTCCCTTATGTTGAGCTGTGTATATAATCCCCTTGACTCCCAGGATGCCTGCTGGTGATAGCTGTTCAGGTGTTCCTGGTTGCATCAGAGCTCAAAGCAGTGTTTCCTGGAGTTTGCTGGTTTGCTGCTTGGATCCACTCAAGCTAAGTGTATCTCTCCCTCTTTGTTTGTTTCCCTTGTGTGTTTCTTTAGTTGCTAGCGGGCTGACTAGTGATCACCCGCTCTGATCCCTGTGTAGTGGTAGTCCAGGGACAGTCAGGGAATAGGTATCCTGGTGGCGACCATTGCGGAAACTGTATAGGGACTTTGGGGGAGCCAGGTGTCAGCCCTTGTTAATCTAGGGGTCCCATCTCCCATTTTTGCCCTTAGCATCAGGGACTCCTCCCGCCCCCCGTCCCCGTCGTCTCCTGCGCTGGGTGTCTCCCTACACCCAGCGTGACAATCTCCTACACTGGAGCCGCATCAGCTGTGAACTTGGCACACAAGGGAGGAGCCTGCAAAGATGATTGCATATTCCAAGTGCATTTTGGATAAGTGAAGAGTCTCCTGATCGAGGATTATGATTTTGGCATTGCGTGAAAGGAGGACACTGAAATTTTAACACAATCTTCGCTGCTTTAATATCGTAAAAACATTAAGAACATGGAGTGAATTCCCTTTATGTGACTACATGCTAGAGATTGGCTGCACCGTGCTAAGACTGGAAAACACATATTTGGAAGTCGCCTTGTTAGATTTCATCAGGAAACTTTACACTAGAACAATGTGGGAAGGGAAGCAAAAGGCCAGGGAAAGCCATACAGCTGAACATACTATTGAGAAATCTGCTATTAGAAGTGGAAAGAAAAAACGACAAAAAATCTGAATAATAAAATATTAGAGTAGAGAAACCGATCACAACTAAAATGTTTCTATGTAGAAGAATTAAAGTCTGGTACTTGTTCTTCCATAAACGTGTTAAAGGTTTCCCTCCCGTGCCTGTTTCTATATAAATGCACAAAGCCTGGGCAACAAACAAGGAAAATTGGAGCTACTAATGCAGCAAAATAATATGATGTCATCAGAATAACTGAAACTTGTTGGACAATACACGTGATTAGAATTAAAGGCTAGGGGAGGAGGATTTAACTTATTTGCAAGTAACAGCCTTAATAAATGCAGAGGAGATGTCGCATTATGTGCAGGGGTGCATCAAGCCTCCCTGCCGCCTGAGCCCAAGGAGGGCGGGGGGGGGGGGTAGCCATAGGTTAAAGCACTGCCGCCTTGCTGCAGCCTCAAGTGAGGAGTGGTGGGGGTGGAAAGGGGTCTATAGGTTACAGCACCGCCGCCCTCCTGCAGCCTTAGGTGAGGAGCGGGGGGGGTGCTGTCGGGTGATTCTTATCGCTGAAGCTGGTGGCGCCCATCACACAGGAAGCCAGTGTGTGATGCTGGCGCCGCTTCCCAGCCTGACTGCCGCCTGATCCTCAGGGCCACACTGTCCCATGGACAGTGTGGCCCTGATTATGTGTTAGAAAAGCATATATTTCTGCAGAGATTGAAGCTTCAGAGACTAGTTCTATGGTAACTATTTGGGTAAGAATACAAGGAGCTAACATAGGAAAGGACACCATTGTAGACATTTACTACAGGCTGCCTGGGCAAGCTGAAGATATGAATTGCACTTTATGCATCAGATGGCCAAATTCTCTAAAAATAATATGACATTGTGATCATGGGAGATTTCAACTATTTATGCATTGGGTAGGAATCTCTCTTAGGCAAAACAGGTCCAACAAATTTTCATCCTCTCTTGCTGACAATTTTATCTTCAAAAGGTAGAGGAGAAACAAGAGGATCTGCTACATTGAATGTAATCCTCATAAACAGGGAGGAAGTGGTTGAGGAGGTAAGGGTGGCTGGGACCCTGGGAGGCCGCAATCATGCTATTATAGAGTTTTGGAAAACTAGAGAAGAAGATCTGTGAAGAGTTAAAATCTACCTTTCTGAAATCCAACCTTGAAGTTTAACACTAGAAGTCCCAGAGAGGGGTCATTTAACATTTCTAACTTTGGAACCCAGAGACGGGTGGAATGACCTGAAGGATTTTAGCTAACATCCTCTAATCACCGTCTTTTGTTCTGTAATTAAGGCCATTACTGTCGCACGACAGGAGGTTGTTGTTTCCATTGAGTTAGCCATTTAGTTTCTAGTTAGTTCTATTCAGTTTGGACTAAGGGTCATTTGACCCTCTTTCGGGATTTCTGGGACTTCTAGTGTTAAGGGACTCAGAAAGAGGATAGGATGGATCCAGTGGCTGGATGTCCTTAAGGGCAGAATTGTTCAGGAAGGATGGGAACATTTGAAAAATTAGATTCTCAAAGTACAATCGATAACAATCCCTAAAAAGGGAAGAATAGGAAGCATTTAAGTAAACCAAGAAGAATGAACAAATAACTTAATTTCTTTCTTCCTTTTTAGCATGTATTATATGGAAATAGGGAGCCATATCTAAAGTAGATTATAATGCAATCAGCTCAACTGCAGGGCACTCATTAGATTATCGGGAGGGGTTGTATGTGCAACTCATCAGATTGTACCTTTTGTCACAGTTGGTTTTGCTGTAAGAAGAGCACCCCCCCCCAAAGGCCTCAGAAGTGTTCTGGGCGTGTAGTGACTGACCTTTATAGGTGATGTGGAGTGGAGGCAGGTGGCAATCTGCTGTTGTCCTGTGTTGGGGCAGTGGATGTCTGCAGATTTATTAGTAGGATTCTTGTGGAAGCTGCTTCTCCTGCGTGCTAAATCCGCAGCGTCGGGACTGGTCATTTTGAACAAATTTTTAAACATCATTTCTGCAAGTACCTGGATGAGAGTGAAATGATAATCAGAGTCAGCATGCGATGGAACTAATGTCATTGTAGACTAACTTAATTTCCTGGATCAGGGAAATGTATGAGATATAGTAAATCTTGACTTTAGAAAAGCGTTTGACGAAGTATCTCATACCATCATTATTGAATAGTGATGAGCAAACCGTAAAATGCTCGGGTGCACGATGCTCGGGTTGAGCATATCGAGATGCTTGGGTGCTCGACCCGAGCACCGAGCCCAGTTTTAAGCTATGGGAAACCCAAGCATTTTTCCGGCGGCACCCCCGGCAGCCTGGATAAACCCTAAAAAAGTCACAAATGTATAAGAACAGTGCTCAAATGACATGGGAATAGCATGGGGAAGACCCCTTTAAGCAATTCTGACTCCCAGGTCACTGCTATAAACAATGTTGTCTGAGTATTACACCACTTTTACGGACTTACAGTAAAACATCCAAAAACGAAACCAAAATGGATTTTCCTGAGGAAAATGTTAAGGGCTCATACTCACTTGTGAGACAGTGTTGATGTATTATTTTATTTTATTATTACATGATAGATTTTTTTTTTTTTTTTTACAAATATTTTTATTTGATTTTCCAAACATTTGAACATGGTAATCGGTATTATAATAGTTACAATTGTCGAACTCATACAATCCCAAATAAAAAAAAAAAAAAAAAAAAAAGAAAAAATATATAACTCCCCCACCCCCAAATCCCTCCCAGCAGTGTTCATCCTCCAATCCAAGAAATGTAGGCCCCAAAAGATAGCTCTATAATATTCTAACTCCTGCTACCATCCACAATTTCCGTTTAAATCATTTAGTTTCAGGTATATAAATGTGTTATGAAACCTCCAGCCTTCCCAGGCTACCCTGCAGTTGTTCCATCAGATACCAGGTAAGTCTCTGAAGGGCCACACCACTGCTTTAACTTCTCATTGGAGAGAGAGTTTGAATAAAACCCCTCCATTTATCAAAAATTTTTTGTTAGATCATCTTTATTGGTTTTCTGCCTCTATGCGTTCAGAACTCATTTTCCTCCTTGATGTTAAGTATTACTGAGTCATTTTGAAGGTGGTTCTGGCATCCAACCAGCGTCTTAATATGGCGCGTTTAGCTAATATTGCCATCGTGTGTAGCATACGTTGTTTCCTTTTAGTGCCGTGTGAGTTTTTTATTTCAGTGAAACACCCATCCATCCCTACCCAACTCGTCCGAACCTCCCGCAATCCTCCCTGCTACCTCCTCCATGAGGGACCAAAGAGGGCGGATCAATTTGCATTCCCATAAACCGTGGAGAAGATCAGTGTTTGGGGTGTGGCACTTCGGACAGGCCTGTAGTCTGTCTGTATTTGACTTAGTTTGATAGGCTGTGAACCCATAAATTGCTCTATGAAACAGGCGAAACTGAGAGTCTCGCCACTGTTCGTTGACTATATTCCCTCTAAACATCCTCCATCCATTCAGTATTTTATCTCCCAGTGCTTCTTCTTTCAGTCTGGATTCCCACCCTTTGAAGGGCCTTGGGTATGTAGGCTGTGTTAATTGAGGTCCCAGGTCTTTGTATAAAATAGAAGACATTATGTTGGTTATCCCCTTGAGAGTAGATCATCCCAGTATTCGTCACACATTCTGACTGGACATTAACCAATCTATTCATGATATAATGCTCCAACTGTTTAAACTGGAGCATGTGATGATCCGGTTGGCCATAGGATTTAATAAAATTCCACCCCAGTCAGCCATTGGGTTCTGAGTGACAGAGAAGGTCATTGGCTTTCTCTATTCCCCCCTCCCTCCAGCGTTGGAAAAATATTTTCCCTTCCCAGCGGGAACTCCGGGTGTGTCCATAATGAGACATATTTAGACATGCGCCAAGAGAGCCCTGTTTTTTCCGGACTATTTTCCAGGCCGATATGGTATCTCTTGTTACTATGGAGTGTTTCATCAAAACTGGGAGATTAGATCTAGACGTGTGTAATACTGAAGCCAAACTCCATGGTTTACAGAGCTCTGACTCCAGCTCCCAATCTGAGAACTTGTCTTGCCCAGCCAGTCTAGGATGTGTCTGACCAAGCATATTAAGTTGTAATTTCGAACGTCAGGTATGGCTAACCCTCCTAGCTCTTTGGAAACATCGTGTTTTCCAGGCGAATCCTTGGTCGTTTGTTCCGCCACAGGAACCTGGTAAAAAGCCTTATTTATTCTATTTTATATCTCTGCTGCGTATTAATAGAGGCAATATTTGAAGCGGGTATAGGAGCTTAGAAAAACTCATCATTTTAAGCAGGGGGTCCACGTCCCAGCAGGGGAAAGCGGCAACCCCTCCATTTATTGAGATCTGATTCCATCTTTGCCCGCAGTGGTTCGTAGTTTAAGCTATAGACTAGGTCAGTGGTCCGCGCTAGTTGTATCCCCAAGTATCGTATTGATTTCTTAGCCACAGGTATGTCAAGAATTTGGGTATGTTCTAACATCTCCCCTTCTCTACGTCTTCCACGTTTTGTCAGAAAAATATCTCGCATTTGCCCTTATTTAGTTTAAAACCAGAAAAGGAGCCGAACCTCTTAATCGGGACAGTAAAACTGGTAGGTCCGTGTTTGGGTCTCCTAAAAAAAGGTTATGTCATCAGCGAAAAAGTTGGATCGTATCCTTTGAGATCCAAATAGCTATCCCCTCAATGTCCTCGCCACTCGTCAGATAACGGCAAGTGGTTCGATCGCCAGGTTGAAGAGGGGGGGCGACAGCGGGCACCCCTGGCAGTTCCCCCTGTGTAAAGTGAATGTTATGGACAAAAATCCTGGCGTTCGCACTCTGGCTTTGGGGGTTCGCATATAGCGAATTCAAATTAAACCTGAATGGGCCTGTCATCCCTACCGCGTCTAGCACCTTGCCCAGCCATGGCCACCGGACATTATCAAAGGCCTTTTCGGCATCCAGTGTGACCATGGCCGGGTCTCTCTCATTCCTCGTCTCTCTAGTCTCTGTGAATGAGTCAATCGTTAGCAGTGCCCTTGTATATTACCTGTTGCTGACCGTCCCTTGACGAACCCCGCCTGTGAAGGCCAACTAACTTTGGGAGAAATACTGCTAATCTGTTTGCCATTAACTTGGACAGAATTTTCAAATCTACTTGATTAATGAGATGGGTCTGTAACTAGCCGGTCATCAGGGTTTTTACCTCCTTTTGGAATTAATGTAATATGTGCCGTATTCATTTGGTCAGGTATTGGGCCTCCTTGTAGGATTGAGTTATATAGAGACGTCAGGGTAGGTGTAATTCAAGGGTAAATCGCCTTATAAAATCCCCCCCCAAATCTTCTGGGCGGGGTGCCTTATGTGTTGTTCAGTTCTCTTATCACCCCGGTGACTTCTTCAACTGTCACTGGTCTTTTGAGGCTCTGGAGATCCAATTCGTCAAGTCGCGTCATGGGAAAATTCCTGTAGCCAATCGTCACCCCTTCCCCTCCTCGTCGGTGTATTATATGTTTCGGCGAAGTACTTTCCCAATACTTCTATTATTTTGTTTTGGGTCTTTCGTGACCTTTCCCTTCTGATTCCTAATTGCTGTAATCGTGGTATGTTGCCGCTTTCCCCTCGCTAGGTTGGCCAGTAGCTTGCCCGCTTTTATTGCCATAATGATATAGTTTGGCTTCCCAGTGTTGTCTAGACAAGGTTTCTTTTTGTCTCGCCCATTTTATTAAAGGTATCTCTCCGATATTGCCAGGGTAGCTTGTTTTCCGTTGACGGATTGTCAATAAAGTTTCTGTAGGCTGATCTCACTGCGTTGCTGCTGGATATAAAGGACTGTTCCACCAATCGACGCCTGTTCCTTGTGTACGCTATTATCCTGCCCCTCAGTACTGCTTTGGCAGTCTCCCAAAACAGCATACTGTCCCCCATGTGTTGTTCATTGTCTGATGAGAATATTACCCACCATTCTCCTAGTCATTTTTTGAAGTCAGGCTGTCCTGTATGTCATGGGAAAGCGCCAAATGATGTCATTTCCCCTAGGGTATACATCAGACATTATTAAGCTCACTGGGGTGTGGTCAGAAATCACCAAGTTTCCTATCGTCAATCTTCTATCCTAGACAGCAGATGTTTCCTACCAATATTACATCTATCCTGGACCAGGAGTCATGCCGGTGAGAATAATGCGTAAATTCCCTCTCCTGGGGGTTTCTCAGCCTCCACGCATCACAAAGATGCAAGTCGGATGTAAATCTCGCTAGAGAAGACGCTTTCAGCTGACTACTCCTACCTCCAGTCTTCTCGGCCTCCTTGTCTCCCTGTGTGTTCAGCTTCCTATCTTCGCTATTGTTCATAGCTGAGTTAAAGTCTCCACCACTATTATGTTATTCTCCGTGTCTTGTAGCATGGATGGGAAGAGGGACTCTAAAAAAACGTCCGACCCGTGTTGGGAGCATATATATTGTGGATACTTAGGGTCATGCCTGAACATTCAATCACTGTGTATGTGACGTCCTTCTGCCAAGCTGTCATGTGAAATAATTCTATGTGCCAAAGTTTTGCTGATCAATATGATCACCCCTGCTTTTCGACCCACTGCGCCTGATCCAATCACTTCTCCCACCCAGAGTCTTTTGAGTCTGAAAAATTCATCCTCCTTAGATGGGTCTCTTGTAATAGAACAATGTCCCTCGTAGTTTCTTAAGATGTCTAAGAACAATTGAGCGTTTACCCGGTGAGCGGAGGCCCTTCACGTTCCATGATAAAACTTGAACCATTACGTGTCTAGATAGTTGAGGGTTTGGGTGCTGAGTATTGTGTGGGTAGCTTTCTTTCTCCTCCAAAGAACAATTCTGCCATGAACCCTAATTAAATCTCCATAAAATACGGTCAATGTATAATATCCCCAATTTGTAACAAGTAACGAAGAAACCTCAACATTTTCCCCCACCCCCCAGCCAACATATCCTCAACCTTCCCAAAAATTGGTATAGCTTCCATCATCCTGAGGCCTTTAACCTCCTTCTTGGCTCCCACCCTCCCCCCCTCTGAAAGACGAAAGCATATGATTAATGGCCATCATTATAGTTTATTCTTGTGGTAAAGGATAATTTTTTTAAATAATCAGGTCCCCAGTATTACCAAGTAGCCCATATTTCTGCTTCAAGTTTTGAGTGAGAGGAGAGAGGAGAAGAAAGAAAAAGAAAAAAATAAAAAAGGGGGGAAAGGAAAGGGGGGGGGGAGGAGGGGGGGGGGGAAAGGAAAGGGGGGGGAGGGAGGGGGGAAAGGAAAGGGGGGGGGGGAGGAGGGGGAAAGGAAAGGGGGGGAGGAGGGAAAGGAAAGGGGGGAGGGGGGGAGGGGGGGGAAGAAAACCTGCCCGCAGTATATTGAGAGGTCTTTCCAGCACTGCACCACGGAGACCATCCGTTCCAATGTCTTTCTGCCAAGAGGATGTCCAGATCAATGTGACCAATTAAAAATAGATAAGTACGACATTAGTTACGTTGGTCAATCGATGGCAGGCAGTCCCTTGGTGACACGCTCTCCGGAAACACTTCTGGTTGGCGTTGTTACTGTATCTCGGGTTCGGCTGACTCTTGTGTCTTCCTGATCTTTGTGTGTATTTTTTGATGAGTTGGATCCAGATCGCCTATCGGGGGATCTACGGGAACGGGGTCCTCGCCTTTCTCTCGTCGTCAGTTTGCGCCATGCCTCTTCCGCGTCCGTTAAAATCGTGGTTTGCGTCACGGCCTGTCACTTGAGTGTGGCAGGATATATCATTTGAAACGGAGTGCCTCTTTTAATAGCATGCTGCAGATGTCTTTAAAACAGCCTCCTCTTCTTGACCACTTCAGGGGAGTGATCTCCGAATATTAGCACTTTATGTCCCCTTAACGTCAGAGGTTGGCGTCGTCTCCTGAAAGCCATCAGGTAATTTTTCTTTATCTTTACAGTCTAAGTATTTCATTATAACCTCCTGGGTTTTATGGTGTTTGAGTGTTGTGTATCGTTTCTGTTGCCTATCTCTCGGGGTGGTGGGGGAGGGCCCACCCTGTGTGCCCTTTCCACCCTGTACATGATAGATTTAAAAAAAAAAATTGGGAGGTACTCCGATGCCCCTTTGAAGAGACGTGGAGGAGGGCCTCTTTAATAATGTTCCCATTAGTAGGAAGTGGGTCTCCCATATGTTTCATCCTCTTTCTCCCACCAGGCTGAGTGCCCGGACGAAACTGATCCCACACTTGGACACTCTGAAGGGCTGTTCACTTTTCCATTTATAGATTTGGGCCTCTCGCCCCCTCCACTTAAAATGGGGGCAAGAGGAGATTTATATAGCGACGCCCCAATATTTGAGAAGCCACGGTTGCACAAAGGTGATGGTGGGAAAGTGTCACAAGAGGTGGACGATGATGACACACAATTGCCAGAAATTCAAGAGGAGGACCAGGGTGTGGAAGTGGAAGACGACTTGGTGGGTGATATAGTAACTGACCCAACCTGGCAGGACAACATGCAGAGCGAATACAGCTGCACACAGGTGGGAGGGGTAGCACCCCAACAGGCAGGAAAAAAGCAGTATGGTTGCAGCAGACAGAAGGCGAGCAGCTGTTCCTAGTAACACCAACGCGACGGAAGTTGCCAGTACAACTGTTAGGTCACCTCGAGTCTGGCTGTTTTTATGGAGTTGCCGATAATTCCAAAAAGGCCTTTTGCACCACCTGCATGCCAGTAATCAGCAGGGGTAGCAAAACTGCCAGCTGACCACCACCAGCATGATCAAGCACATGGCAGCAAAGCAAACCAACTTTGTGGGCCAAACCCCAGGGTCCAGGAGCAGTGTCTGCAGGTGACACCACTGCTTCTTCCACTGTTGTGCGTGCAAGGCAACCCCTGTCCATAGTACATGTGACGACACCTCCTGTTCTGCACCTGTCGTTGCACAATCAAAAATACCACCATCAGCAACCACGCCCTTGTCCCTGTGCAGCATTCATTGTCCATACCCATCCTTGGAACGCAAGGCAAATATGCAGCCAACGCCCCCACAGGCCACACTACTGATTTCACACATTTCGCGATCTTGCTTGTGCTCGAAATGTTGTTTTTTAGGCTAGTGGGAGACGGGGAAAAATTCCGCAACCTGATGGCAGAGGCCATCCCTTGTTACTCGGTCCCAGCCGCCACTATTTCTCCTGGGGATGCTGTCCCCGCATTATACAAGCATGTGTACCAAAACATTAGCCATGCCCTTAATAATGCCGTTACCGGGAAAGTTCACCTAACCATGGAAAAGTAAACAAGTGCTTGTGGGCAGGGATGGTACATCTCGCTGACGGCACAATGGGTTAACATAGCGAAAGACGGCTAGCGGAAGAACTGCCTCGGCCAAGCGGCAACAGGCTGTGCTGAAGCCAATATGCGTAGGTGACAAACCCCACAATGCTGATGAGTTGTGTACAGCTCGTAAGAGCAGACAGATCTGTGGCTCACACCGCTGAACCTACAGCCAGGCATGGTCATGTGTGACAATGGCCGGAACCTGGTGGTGGCTCTGAGGTGAGGTGAGTCACACATGTCTTATGCCTGGCCGATGTGCTCAACCTCATGGTTCAGTTTGGTTCTTAAATCCTACCTGGAGCTGTCAGATCTGCTTGTCAAAGTACGACACCTGTGTGCCCATTTTAGAAAGTCACCTTCTACTTCGGCCGCCCTTGCTAGGTTTCAGCAGCGTTTGCAGCTTCTGGTCACAAACTGGTGTGTGATGTCCCCGTGCGTTCGAATTCGACAATGCAGATGTTGGTCAGGATTTGTGAGCAGAAGAGGCAGTTGTTGACTACCAGCATCAACAAGGCTGTTGGTATTCGCTTCAGACTCCACACATAAGACATCAAGAGTGGACAGGGATGTCCGAATATGTACCGTCCTCAAAAACTTTGAGGACTCCACCTAGATGGTGAGCGGCGATGACACCATCATTAAACGTCACCATCCCGCTTCTCTGTCTTTTGAAACGTTCTCTGCTCAAAATCAAAGAGAATGCATTGCAGGTAGAGCACGATGAGATGGAGTTAGGAACCATACAGGGCGACACACAGCCCAGCCTCATCTCATCGCAATGTGGATTGGGGGACAATGAGGAGGAAGAACAGGAGCTAGTTTCATGCGCTGTTCACGTGAATAGCCAGAGGACAGGGAGGAGGAAGAGAGTCAGTCGTCCTCTTGGTGAGGACATGGAAGTCTTGCCTGTTACAGCCTGGCGCGCATGGCTGACTTTCTTACGCTGCCTGTCCCGTGACACTTGCGTTTTTCAAATTTTGGGTGACATCATTACTGGTTGGTGACACTTTTAGACTCATGCTACAAGGAGAGCTTTATATCTCTTTTTCCCCGAGGTGGAGAGGTCTACAAAAATGGGGGCAGTATCAAAAGGCCCTTATTGGCAATGATTAAAAAAATCCCTTCGGAAAACGCTGGCGGCAGAGGTCACAGTTCAGTGGAGAACCAAGGAGTATAGGTGAGAGAGACACAACTCCAATTTAGCAGAGGCAGAGGAACACTGTCAAAGTTCTGGGAGAATTTTTTTATCCCCTCCCATAGCACAGGCCCTGAGGAGTGGGGGTACTCTCACAAGGAGTGCAAAGTTTGGGAAGATGTTGAAGGAGTAGCTTGCTGACCGTACCAATGTCCTCTGTATTGCTCTGTGCCTTATAATTATTTGGTATCCATGCTGGACACATGGCATGAACTGGCTTTCTACGCCTTGGAAGTCCTGGCCTGCCCTGCGCTAGCGTTTTGTCAGAGCGGGTTTTCAGTGCCACAGGGGGAATTATTACTGATAAGCGCACCCACCTGTCAACTGAAAATGCTGACGGCTACTCTTATCAAAATGTATAAGGGCTGGATTGGGCCAGACTTTTCAAATCATCAAATGATAGCAGTGTAATATAAAATCACAGCCAATTGTCTTTTTGGGGAGGTATATTCCCATGCACCCCCACACATGGCTATACGCTTCCTGATATTGGTATTTGCTCTAGTCCTCCTCCTCCACCATATCACTAGGGTGACTGTGGTCCATGATGAAAACACCCACATAAATATTTTTAAAGGCTGTTTATGATGCCCGTAACAAAAAAAAAAAAAAGGTATAAAATATATTCATGTATACCCCAGGGGTAAAATGTTTATCAGTCAATACTCAGTGCATGGGCATTACAAGTATAGGAGACCCGCTCCTTTGCAAGGGAACATTTTTTTTAAATGAGGCCCTCCTCCATCGAGTGCCTACCAATTTTTGGCAGCCTGCATAGGGCGGGTGAGAAATATGCGGTCCAGACTCCCGGCTACTGAGACTTGACCGTGTGGAAGACACGGTGGTTGTGGCAAACTGACTGGAAGCATTATCCACTATCCAACCAACAACCTTTTGACCTGCTCTGGGTTTAATAGTGGTGTACTGCTGCGGTCCCCTAGGAATTGGGGCAGGAAGGTCGGGCGAGAAGATGTGGGTGTTTTTTTGCGGCACAATTGTAGCTTGGCACGGCCTCTGCATCTGCATGCACCATCACCATCATGTCCAGTTCTCGTCCCTTGCCATGCGCCTTGCGCATTTTAAACGGGGATTATGTACATGCCTATATAACCTGCCTGTACAATCTACATTAATTCAGTAAAGGGAAAATACACCGCAGTCTGCTATATACCCTGCCTGTATACAGCTACATTAATTCTGAAAAGGAATATACCGCAGTTGCTATATACCCTGCCCGTATACAGCTACATTAATCCTGAAAAGGAATATACACTGCATTCTGCTATATACCCGGCCTGTATACAGCTACATTAATCCTGAAAGGATATACACCGAGGTCTGCTATATACCCTGCCTGTATACAGCTGCATTAATCCTGAAAAGGAATTACACCACAGTCTGCTATATACCCTGCCTGTATAAGCTACATTAATCTGAAAAGGAATATACACTGCAATCTGCTATATACCCTGCCTGTATACAGCTACATTAATCCTGAAAAGGAATATACACCGAGGTCTGCTATATACCCTGCCTGTATACAGTACATTAATCTGAAAGGAATATACACTGTAATCTGCTATATACCCTGCCTGTCTGTATACAGCTAGATTAATCCTAAAAAGGAATGTTGTTTTGATGGATAGATATTACAAGCCTAGTACACCAGCCCCAGATGTCACTAGTATACAGCCTCTTGTGGTACACCGTAGTGTTTCTTATACCCTCCTGACTGTATACAAACTAAATTAATCCTAAAAAGGACTGTTGTTTGGATGGATATTAGAAGCCTGTACACCAGCCTCAGATGTGCTAACTGGTATACAGCCTCTTGTGGTACACTGAAGTGTGCTATATACCCTCCTGCCTGTATAGAGCTAGATTAATCCTAAAAAAAAGAGCTGTTTTGATGGAGAAGATATTTGAAGGATCGAACCAGCAGAAGTGCCCTTTAGGGCACGAAACGGGGCCCTCGTCCGGCATCCTTCCACGTCCCCTCCCTTGCACTGTATGGAACCCTGATTGAATAAGGAATAAATTCCTAAACAGCACCAGATGGGGGAGTGCCCTCTTTTTCTTGAACTGTTTGTTAGATATTACAAGCCTGAATAACAAGCCCCAGATGTGCTGACTTTGGTATACAGCCTCTTGTGCTACACCGCAGTGTGCGATATACTCCTCCTGCCTGTGTACAGCTAAATTAATCCTAAAAAGGACTTTTTGTTTTGTTGGATAGATATTAGAAGCCTGTACACCAGCCCAGATGTGCTGACTGGTATACAGCCTCTATGGTACACTCTAGTGTGCTTTTATACCCCTCCTGCCTGTATACAGCTAGATTAGTCCTCATTAGGACTGTTGTTTGGATGGATTTTGTATCCCAGCACCTACACTAACAAAAAGACCCAAAATCTGTCCCTCACTCAGCAGCACCTCTCCCTACACTAGCTGACAATGTGGAGCAGAGTGACGAGCACAGCGCCGTCAGGTCTTATATAGACCTGTGCGGGCCAGCCAATCACTGTAATGCCACAACCAACATGACTGTGGCATTACAGTGTGTGGCAGCCAAACCCTCCATGTGGGCTGGCTCTGTCAAAAGCGCCAACATGCAGGGAGGTGGACCCGAGCATGAGCCCGAGCATCGCGAGTACTGTGATGCTTGGGCGAGCATCGAGTATCGGCAAGCATGCTCGCTCATCCCTATTCTTTATTCTGCATTTATAAGCTGCACAGTACCACTTTCTCCTGTCCTGTGTACTGGGTGTAATCCTCAGTATCTGTATTTATTCTGTATATATACACTGCACAGTACCACTTCTCCTGTCCTGTGTACTGGGTGTAATCCTCAGTATCTGTATTATTCTGTATATATACACTGCACAGCATCACTTCTCCTGTCCTGTATACTGGGTGTAATCCTCAGTATCTTGTATTATTCTGTATATATACACTGCACAGTACCACTTCTCCTGTCCTGTATACTGGGTGTAGTCCTCAGTATCTGTATTATTCTGTATATATACACTGCACAGCACCACTTCTCCTGTCCTGTATACTGGGTGTAATCCTCAATATCTGTATTATTCTGTATATATACACTGCACAGTACCACTTCTCCTGTCCTGTATACTGGGTGTAATCCTCAGTATCTGTATTATTCTTATATATACACTGCACAGTACCACTTCTCCTGTCCTGTGTACTGGGTGTAATCCTCAGTATCTGTATTATTCTGTATATATACACTGCACAGTACCACTTCTCCTGTCCTGTATACTGGGTGTAATCCTCAGTATCTGTATTATTCTGTATATATACACTGCACAGTACCACTTCTCCTGTCCTGTATACTGAGTGTAATCCTCAGTATCTGTATTATTCTGTATATATACACTGCACAGTACCACTTCTCCTGTCCTGTGTACTGGGTGTAATCCTCAGTATCTGTATTATTCTGTATATATACACACTGCACAGAATACACTTTCTCCTGCCCTGTATACTGGGTGTAATCCTCAGTATCTGTATTATTCTGTATATATACACTGCACAGCACCACTTCTCCTGTCCTGTATACTGGGTGTAATCCTCAGTATCTGTATTATTCTGTATATATACACTGCACAGTACCACTTCTCCTGTCCTGTATACTTGGTGTAATCCTCAGTATCTGTATATTCTGTATACATACACTGCACAGTACCACTTCTCCTGTCCTGTATACTAGGTGTAATCCTCAGTATCTGTATTATTCTGTATATATACACGCACAGTACCACTTCTCCTGTCCTGTATACTGGGGTAATCCTCAGTGTCTGTATTATTCTGTATATATACACTGCACAGTACCACTTCTCCTGTCCTGTGTACTGGGTGTAATCCTCAGTGTCTGTATTATTCTGTATTTATAAGCTGCACAGTACCACTTCTCCTGACCTGTATATTGTCAGTATCTGCTTTATGGTGGTCTGGCCTTTATAAGGCATGGTCCTTTATGGGGCATGGTAAATGTCTGTAAAAATATTGGACTATCTGTGACTTTCTGTCCAGTTGTCCAAAACAAAAATGGAATAATAGCTGTTGCGTATACACCTTCAAAGCAAAATAGCAGCCCCCAGTGGCAACATTAAAAAATTATTAAAAAATAAATAAATATTATAAATAAATAAATAAAAAAATACAATTCAGTTCAACATTGGTGAAAATAATAATTTATTAAAAAAAAATGTTACATAATATAGAAACTAAACATAATATAGAAACTAAACACCTTCTCTTCAAGGGTATCACTCCAGGAAAGGTAAAAAGACCATAGAAACCTAAGGTCCTCAAAACATAGTATATACTTGTTACAATCGGTCAAGAAAATAATATCTATTCATGAAAAAGTCTTTCTGTAAATTTTTTTTGACTGTACAGAGGTGATTTCCAAATAAAGCATTTATGAAATTCTGAAGATAAAAATACCTTCTTTACCAGCGAGAAGTATCTCATGTGTTGAATTTCACGTGCGCAAGAAGATTTGATTTAATTGAAAAATATTTCCCACATTCTGAACATGAATACGGCTTCTCTCCTGTAGCATTCTCTCATGTTTAGCAAAAGATGATTTTTCTGTAAAGCATTTCCCACATTCTGAACATGAATATGGCTTCTCTCCTGTGTGAATTCTCTTAGTATCAGAAGATTTGATTTTTGAGTAAAACATTTCCCCACAGTCTGCACATGAATATGGTTTCTCCCCTGTGTGAACTCTCTGATGTACAAGAAGATGTGGTTTCCGAGAAAAACATTTCCCACATTCTGCACACAAAAATGGTTTCTCCCCTGAGTGAACTCTCTCATGTGTAACAAGATTTACTTTATGTGTAAAACATTTCCACATACTGAACATGAAAATGACTTCTCTCCTGTGTGAATTTTTTCCATGTTTAAGAAGATTTGATTTATTATTAAAACATTTCTCACATTCTGAACATGAGAATGGCTTCCTTTCTATGTGAATTTTCTCATGATTATCAAGAGTTGATTTATGTGTAAAACATTTCCCACATTGTGAACATGAAAATGGCTTCTCCCCGGTGTGAATTCTCACATGTTTAACAAGTTGTAATTTTTTAGTAAAACATTTCCCACATTCTGCACATGAATATGGCTTCTCTCCTGTGTGATGGCTTTGATGTTGAATAAGAGATGATTTATGAGTAAAACACTTTCCACACTCTGCACATGGAAATGGCTTCTCCCCTGTGTGAATTCTCTCATGTTCAACAAGATGTGATTTAATAGTAAAGCATTTCCCACACTCTAAACATGAGTATGGCTTCACTCCGGTGTGAATTCTCTCATGTGCAACAAGACATGATTTAATAGTAAAGCATTTCCCACACTCTAAACATGAGTATGGCTTCACCCCGGGTGTGAATTCTCTCATGTCTACGAAAAACCTGATTTATCTGTAAAACATTTCTTACATTCTGAACATGAATATAGTTTCTCTCCTGTGTGAATTCGCTCATGTTTAATAAGATGTGATTTCTGAGGAAAGCATTTCTCACATTCTGAACATGAAAATAGCTTGTCTCCTGTGTGAATTTCTTGTGTATAACAAGGCTTGATTTATCTGTAAAACATTTCTCACAGTCTGAACATGAATATGGCTTCTCTCCGGTGTGAATTCTCTCATGTCTAACAAGATTGTGATTTATTAGAAAAACATTCCCACATCTAAACCATGAATATGGCTTCTCCCCTGTGTGAATTCTCTCATGTCTAACAAGATGTGATTTATCTGTGAAACATTTCCCACATTCTGAACATGAATATGGATTCTTCCTTCTTCCTCTTTTATTTTGTTTAACATTTTTAGATGATTTTGGAGATAATACTTCATTTAAAATCATCATGTGACAGCTCTTTGCTGTGATCGGCTGGGGGTATATCAGAGATATCGTCATACTGATCACATGTATCTTGTGTGATACGAAGATCATCTGCTTTACATTCTGAAGATATCAGTTGTCCTGCGGAGCTCCTGGTACATTCATCTGCCAAAAATAAACTGATATTTTTGAATAATGTAACATGAAATATTATATAAACGTAAATATAACATTTAAAAAATCCCACACAAACTGCATGATACATAGCAAAACTGTATATTATTTATCTGATTATTTGGGGTAAAGATTGAAATAAACAATCAATTCTAGTAACGTACATTCCAGATATTCCCCAGTGCGGTACCCTGGTACCATTCTACTACTGCTGAGTGATATAGTTGTGGTGCGGCCACAGATCTGTTCCAGAATTCATGTGGGCGCTGTGAGTTAGGAGATGTATAATGCATTGTATGTGCGGATACTGAGGACTGATAAATGTGCATTGTGCTGTCTACTTTGAATACCTGACGTTCATACCCACACATCAGCCACTAGGTGGCAGCAGTGTCCTCCCCAAATAGTGCTGTACTGTAAAAGCAGAAGGAGCCTGAGCTCAGAACTGTCAGTTACTGGAATCTGATACAAACAAGCTCAGTCCTATCTAGTCCAGGAAGAGGGAGGAAGCACTACTACTCCCAGCATCTATTCCAGTCTATGCTGAGGAGACATCTTTCTTCATATAGTCGCCTCGTCAAAGGAGTGAAGCTTCATATAGTCAGGAGAGATAAACAAAGTTTCTCCTCTACACTGGTTTCGTGGGAACAAAATGTTTTGTATTCTATCAGCAACCCCATTCTAACAAAAATTATTTGTTATGGAATATATTTGGATGACCAGATCCTAATCTGGGCCGGGCCATCTGGAATGTCTCCGATTTCAATGGATTTTTGGATTCTACTATTCAAATGACCGTGGGGTCCGATATTTATTGGGTGACCATGGCCATTCTGTACCATTCTGGATGTTAGGTTAATGGGGGAGGATATTCCTGGTAGAATTACAACTACTCTACAGGGTGGGCCATATATAGGCAAAAACCTGGGTGGGCCATATATATGGATACACCTAAATAAAATGGAATGGTTGGTGATATCAGCTTCCTGTTTGTGGTACATTAGTATATGGGAGGGGAAAACCTATTACTACTACTACTACTTATTATTATTATCCATATAAATGGCTCACCCAGGTGTATCCATATAAATGGCCCACCCTGTATATCGAAAGCCCATTGCAGGGAACACATATTTGCAGGAGGACAGCTGCCATCCGGCACATGTACCGAGAGCAAAGAGAAATTGGTCTTTTGTAAGTGATTTTCAAAAAGAAAGTAAAATGATCTCAGGAGACTAAAAAAAGAGAGGTTATAGGGGCTGGATGGTAAATAGGGACAAATATATGGTTGAAAAGAAAAAACATGAAGATCTCCTTATTGATTCTAAAGGAAAAAAAATGTAGCAGAAGAGCAGAAATAAGAAGAATTTTGTGTACTCGCCGTAAATTCCTTTTCTCTTAGCCTCTAATTGGGGGGCACAGGACGAAGGGTTATGCTATTCCGCCAAAAAGAGGCGACAATAAGCAAATGAAAAAGAAGCACAGTGGCTCCTCCCAGCAGTATATAACCCCCTGACTGGCACAGTTCAGCCAGTGTTGTGCTAAAGCAGTAGGAGGAAAACAATATATAAGCCGATAAGGCAAACAGGAACTAAAAAAAAAACAACAACACAACAAGGCCAGCTGGCCACATGGAGGGCACTGTGTCCCCCAATTAGAGGCTAAAGAAAAGGAATTTACGGTGAGTACACAAAATTCTTCTTTTCTCTTTCGCCTCATTGGGGGACACAGGACGATGGGACGTCCCCAAAGCAGTCCCTGGGTGGGAAAAAACATCCACAACTGAAAAACGCAGTCTACAGACTAGCAGCCACTGCCTGCAGGATACGTCTACCCAGACTCGCCTCTGCCGAGGCCTTAGTATGAACATGATAGTGTTTCGCAAAAGTGTGTAGGCTGGACCAGTGGTAGCTTTGCACACTTGCTCAGCTAAAGCCTGGTTCGAATGGCCCAGGAGGCACCCACCGTGCGAGTGGAGTGAGCCCGCAACCCCCGAAGGAACGGACAAATTGCGGAACGAATAAGCTTCTTGAATAGTAAGCTTAATCCACCGGGCAAGAGTGGCCTTGAATGCAGCCATCCCTTTCCGGAGACCCTCTGGAAGGATGAACAGGTAATCCGTCATCCTGAAGGGTGCTGTTCTAGAGACAAAGTCGCAGAGCCCGGACCAGATCCAGGGTGTGCAGCGCCCTTTCAATGCGGTGCACCGGAGCCAGAGAGAAAGATGGAAGGACAATGTCCTCAATCAAATGGAAAGAGGAAACCACCTTGGAAAGAAAACACGGCAAGGTAAGGAAAGGTGTCTTACAGGAAAGCGCCGCCAGTCCAGATACCCTCCGAAAGGAGGTGAGTGCCACAAGAAAAAAAACACCCTCTGAGAGAGAAGTCACAACAAGACTTCCCAGAGAGGCTCAAAAAGGGGGCTACTGAAGCACGCTCAGGACCAGATTCAAGTCCAGACCTCTAAAGGTCTCCTATACTGTGGAACGATACGTGAAACACCCTGTAAAAGGTACGAACCTGGGGCTTCCTGGCCAATCTGTGAAGAAAAAATACAGACGGGGCTGAAACCTGGCCCTTAAGAGAACCAAGGGTTAGCCCCTTGTCCAGCCCAGCCTGAAGGAACCCAGAACCGCTGGAAGGGAAAAACGCAAGGACGGGAGACCTCCCGCATCGCACCAGGCTAAAAAAGCTTTCCAAGCCCGGTGGACAATACAAGCAGAAATGGGTTTTCTCGCGCAAACCATAGTGCGCGCAACCTCCTCCGAAAATCCCGCCTGAGTCAAAAGTCGGGTCTCAAGGGCCAGACCATCAATGAAGAGCCCCTGAGCTCTGGAGATGAAATGGGCCCTGGAGAGAAGATCCGGATGGTCCGGCAGCCGCCATGGAAAGTCTGCGGCGAGTTGCACGAGAACGGCGTACCGCGACCTCCTAGGCTCGTCCATGGCCACCAGAATCACCGGAATGCATTCCGTTCTGAGTTTCTGCACCACCCTGGGAATGAGGGCCAGAGGAGGAAAGACGTCTGGGAGACGAAACCGCGTCCAGTTCTGGACCAGAGCATCTGATCCCAGAGCACAGGAAACTCGAGAGCGGGCAAAGGCGACGGGAACCTACGCGTCCATTCCACGACGGCCATGAGATCCACATCCGGGATCCTGAACCGATCGCAAGATCTGATTGAAGATATCTGAATGGAGAGGCCATTCTCCTGACGCAAGTCCCTGACGACTGAGAGAATCCGCCGTCCAATTCTCAATCCCCGGAATGCCCGATAGAATCGCCCCTGACGATTCGGCCCAACGAAGAATCAGCTCCACTTCCAGCATTGCCGACTTGCTGCGCGTTCTGCCCTGATGGATGACATAAGCCACCACCGTGGCATTGTCCCACTGAAGGCGAATGTGACGGTCCCTCAGGAGATGACGAAAACTCCTCAGCGCCAAGTAAATGGTTCGAATCTCCAGGAGATTTATGGGTAGAGAGGATTCCTCTGGGGTCCACCGACCCTGGGCCGAGTGATGACAAAACACCGCTCCCCAGCCGAGGAGACTGACATTGGTGGTTAGCACGTCCCACCGGACCGGCAAAAAAGGATCTCCCCGAGAGAGAGATGACGGAATCAGCCACCATTGGAGAGAAAGTCTCGTCGCCGCCCTAGGTCGGAAAATCCAATGAAGAGTGAACGGGCTGCGATTCCAGGCCGCCAGGAGAACTAACTGCAATGGACGGAGATGCCACTAAGCAAAGGGCACTGCCTCCATTGTCGCCACCATCTACCCCAAAACCCGCATCGCGAACCGAAGGGAGTGTGGGCCAGGACGCAAAAGCATCCGAATCGCACAGCGCAGAGAATGAGCCTTGTCCTGGGGATGAAGTGCAAGTCCCAAAACATGTCCAGGATCATTCCTAGGAATGTGATCTTGTGGCTCGGAACCGGAGAGGATTTTGGTAGATTGAGAATCCACCCTAGACGTGAGAGAGGGTCCATCGTAAAGCGGACATTGTCCCTCGCAGTCCCTGAAAGACCGACCCTTGATTAACAAGTCGTCCAGGCACGGGAGAGGCTACAAATCCCCGAACGTGCAGAACGGTCATGACCATCGCCATGACCTTGGTGAAAACTCCAGCACATTATTGAGGAGCGTCCCATCAGATCTTACACCCGTGATGAGAACGACTTCTACACTGGAAATCACAATTGTGATGCAGCAGATTGCTGCATTGATAAAATGTTTGCTGGGGGTGAGTCATGGCTAGCCACGTAACTCCTCAGGTGTGTCACATCGTACATAAGCTGACTCCCTCCTGGTCACATGAATATCTGATGTCAAACAGGTCCTGGGAGTTTTCTCCATGTGGCATGTGTGTATTATGGAAGTGGAGCTGGAGCGTGGTGTTGAAACACACACAGTCAAGAGCCCTGGTCTCTGTACCTAGGACGGCGTTATCCATGGAAGGCACGAGGACTGGAGAACAGTTGTACAGAGCCTTACTACTGCAAGCTCTGACTGAGCAAGAGCTGAGGGAAGCAGCTAGACCCGGCAAAGGTAAAAGACTGTGCTTGATATGGACATTAATGTTATTACCTTGCTGAGGGATGTATCTGGAGACAAGCGAGCATAGCTGCCATTGAAAGATTCTAGACTATTATGTGTGTAACGTTCGTGCCGAGGCACTGACATGGACTATGTTATAAGCAATGTATGATCTAATACATACTTACCTAAAATTGTCCGTCATCTACTTCCGTCCGGACGTCTTCGAATCCCACAATCTGCTGCACCGGAAGTACGCCGACTGCCATTTTCGAATGACCCTCCCCACCGAGGAATCTCTGGAAACGCCCCTCCCCCCACCGAGGAATCTCTGGTAATGCCCCTCCCCCACCGAGGAATCTCTGGTAACGCCCCTTTGGTTGAGGGGAAATTTGCATATTGGGCTCCTACAATTCAATAGCCCAAATCTCTGCAATACAGTGGAGACAACACAAGCTGTAATCAGCCCCTCTGCCCCTTCTTTGTGATATATACAGTTTACACTAATAAATATGATGGCGGTTCCTGTGTAATTATCTGCAGGTGGGGGGATGTCCAGGGCCTGAGACCCCCCAACTGCTTCATAGACTGCTGAGAAGAGCAGAGCAGCTTGTGAGGTCGGAGCCCAGAACAGGGAACGGGTTACATAGAAGATACAAAACCCAACACATTGTACCAAGCGGAGAATAAGTGACTGTAGAGGCCACTACTCACCTGGGCGGTGATCTGTAGGGATCTCCTCTGTCCTCCGCTCATCACCCCTCACATAGGTCTCCGGAGGATTAATATGGGGCAGATCTTCACCCTGAAACAAAGATTGTAAAAGTCACAGACAGATGGAGAAGTCCCATCTGTGATCAGCTGTAATCTGCCATCTCCACCCATCTCATTACACAAGTATAACACATCTAATAGTGGGGGAGAAAACAAGACCGAGACAAGACCTTCACAGCCGTCTACACATCATAGGGAGATCTCATCACACCTTCTCTCCATCTACCTGATCATCCGGAGGAACATCGGGATCTTCTGGATTACAGTCCTGTGGGAGAAGAGGACGGGGACATCTCTCTGGTGTTGTCCTCTTACTGGATAGACCTGGAGGAGACACATACAGGACTGAATTCATTCTTTACATACAGATCATTATAGGCCATGTGTATTTAGTCCTATTACCTGGTGATGTGAGGGGATCCTCCATCATGACTATGTCCTTGTACAGATCTCTGTGTCCTTCTAAATACTCCCACTCCTCAATGGAGAAATAGACGGAGACGTCCTGACACCTTATAGGAACCTGACACATACAATGATAGCCGCATTGTCATCATTCCCCATCCCTTCATAGCGTTACTGTATAATGTCCCAGCAGCAGCAGCATTCCCAGCAGTGTCACCTCTCCAGTCAGCAGCTCCATCATCTTGTAGGTGGAGTTCTAGGATCTTCTGCTCATTGATGTCCTCATGTATCAGGGGGTGAGGTGGAGGCCCCGGGCCCCGGGCTCTTCCCTCACACTGTACAGGGTCCTGACAGCACAGATCACTCCAGCTCTTCTTCACCACTGTGTAATCCTGGTTATGGAGAGGAGACACATTCATAAATCTCCAGTCTCCAGAGTCCTCACCTCTCCAGCTCTGTCCGTTATTCTGTCCATAGATAAGAATGAGGTCATGTGACATCTCTTACCTCTCCAGTAACAAGGAAGAGGATCTCTAGGGTGAGGGGTAAGATCCTCTCCGCCATCTTGTCCCTGTCCAGATCCATCCTTGATGGTCAATCAGGAGAATTCTCTTCTATAGAAGATGTGAGAGGATCCGATATTGTAGAGACCTGAATGGGGGAAGAGACGATGGAACATCAGAGAGATCCTGGGGAATAATACAATTACTGGAGACTCTGATTACTGCAGGCAGAAATGATGGGGACAAGTCTGGAGCATGACTACATGCCGTACACGTGCCGCTCCGCTCTGCAAGCATACACATAGACATATACATGCAAACATACACTCACAGTTGCGCACAATACATTGTCACAAACACACATATATATAAAACAAATTTGTGCTGAAGTTTCCTTTCCCCGGTAGATTTCTTTCTCTCTCGGCCTCTTTTCAGACAATATGAATGATAACACATTCTCTCTTTTTTCCACTCATGGTTTGTGGTTGCGTGAAGACGTTTATTGTCATCTACTGTCTTTTCTCATTTAAATCATAATGACAACCAAAACCATCCCAATGACCCTGATCACAAGTTCACATCCCCTGGTGATTTTGGCCTGATAACATGCACAGAAGTTAACACAAATGGGTTTGATTGTCTAATAAAGGTAACATCCTCACCTGTGACCTGTTTGCTTGTAATCAGTATATGCATAAAAACTGAGTGAGTTTCTGGGATCCAGACAGACTCTTGCATCTATCATCCAGCCACTGACGTTTCTGGATTGTGAGTCTTGGGGAAAGCAAAAGAATTGTCAATGGATCTATGGGCAAAGATAATTGAACTGTATAAAACAAGAAAGGGATACAAAAAGATATCCAAGGAACTGATAATGCCAGTCAGCAGTGTTCACACTGTGATCAAAAATGGAAAATCAGGGGCTCTGTAAACACCAAACCATGATCAGGTACCAACAAAAATTTCATCCACAACTACCAGGAAAATTGATCGGGATGCAAAGAAAAACCCAAAAATAACATTAGGTGAAATACAGGAGTCACTGAGAATTAGCGGTGTGGGTGTATCAAAATGTACAATAAGGAGGCACTGGCAGAAAAATGGGCTGCATGGTCGAGTTTCCAGAATAAAGTCATTACTGCACAAATGCCACAAAGTATCTCACCTACAATACACCAAACAGCACAGAGGCAAGCTCCAAACTGCTGGAACAAGGTCATTTGGAGTGATGAGACTAAAACAAAAGTTTTTGGCCACAACCCTAAACATTACATTTGGAGAGGTGTCAAGAAGGCCTATGACGAAAGGAACACCATTCCTACTGTAAAGCACGAAGGTGGATCCAGGGCCGGCGTCAGCAACTGGCGTACCCGGGCAAGTGTCAGGGCCCACCGCCGCCCGCATCGCACCGGTATTATTATTCTTACCGACACAGTGCTTAGTCAGCCCCCGCTCCGCCCCCACATCCGGCCCATCACTTCCGCTGTGTTTGCGTTCCACACTGTGGAATGCAAAGAAGAGGCACCCCCGCTCCGCCTCTTCACTTCCTCTTCCTTTGCAGTCCACAGTGTGGAACGCATAGAAGAGGAGGAAGACACCAGACCCAGACTGCAAGTAAGTATGGCTGGGGTCCGGGAGTGGTCCAGCCGTCAGCACCCGGAGCCCTGGTCGGGCAGGTAGAGCAGAATCTCCCGCAGGCCCCAGACTCGCTCACACCGGGGGCCACACACACTGCACTGCTGACATGAGCACCGGAGCACGGCGGCGGCAAGCAGGTCACCAGCCCCCTGCAGGGGGCGAGTATCCCCGGCACTACAAGTCCCAGCGTGCCATGCAGCAGTAGTAGAAGCAGAGGAGCCAGCGGTGCAGTGTGGGACCCCTATGTCAAAACCTAGAACTGCTGGGAGTTGTAGTCCACCATGTTCTCAGTCTCCATATGCTCCTTTATATAATATCATCAACCTCCAGGAAGCTGTGTGATGGGGCACATGCGAGTCCTAACCCCCCATAGTGGAGCCTTATTTAAGAGTCTCAAACACGGGACTAGCCAGATATCCCTCCAGGGAAGGACCTAGCCCTGGGGTGGCCTCCTTGTGGTTTGAGACTCTTAATCGAGGCTCCACAGACTCCATTTGCATATTGAAATTCCCAGGGGGCAATGCACCATGGATTTCACTGTGTTTGAGCGCTTTAGCCGGCTGCCCGCAGTGTTTTCCTCCACTGGTCTCCCTGAGATCAGCGAGAGCTTTGTGATATAGGCTGTATGTGGCATATTGTACCAGCTGTCTGCTGTACTGTAATAAGCCACCAGTTGTCTGAACCTTTTGTCATATAGTATTTTATAAGCTGTGTATGGCGGTATTGTAAGATGTATTTGGTAGTATTCTACCATTCCTGCATGGTACTGTAATTGCCCTCAAGCTTAAAGGCACAGTCATTTGCTCACGGTATGGCAGCACTGTTTATGCACACAGTATAGCAGTACATGTTGTATATGGCAGTATTTGTTAGTATACAGCATTTCTCCATACAGAGCTCCGCAGTCTTATTTTCTTCTATCTGTCTTCACACTATTCTGTTTGCTTTTCCCGTCGGTTGCGTGTAATGAGGCGCTCATGCATTCATTACCGGCCGTGAGAGTGGAAACATTCTCAGGCCCCCTGTGCACTTCTCACCTTGCAGGAGCCCCTGAGCACTGCCCTTCTCCCCCCCCCCCCCACACCCTCTCTCCCTCTTAACCTGAGCAGCAGCAGCAGATCTCTACTTCCTACACCGCGAGGGAGAGGGCGCGCGAACGGGGGCGAGGGAGAGAGAGAGGGCGCGCGAACGGGGGCGAGGGAGAGAGAGAGGGGCGCGGCGAACGGGGGCGCGAGGGAGAGAGAGAGAGGGCGCGCGAACGGGGGCGAGGGAGAGAGAGAGGGCGCGCGAACGGGGGCGAGGGAGAGAGAGAGGGCGCGCGAACGGGGGCGAGGGAGAGAGAGAGGGCGGCGGAACGGGGGCGAGGGAGAGAGAGAGGGCGCGCGAACGGGGGCGAGGGAGAGAGAGAGAGAGCGCGAACGGGGGCGAGGGAGAGAGAGAGAGAGAGCGCGAACGGGGGCGAGGGAGAGAGAGAGAGAGCGCGAACGGGGGCGAGGGAGAGAGAGAGAGAGAGCGCGAACGGGGGCGAGGGAGAGAGAGAGAGAGAGCGCGAACGGGGGCGAGGGAGAGAGAGAGAGAGCGCGAACGGGGGCGAGGGAGAGAGGAGAGAGAGAGCGCGAACGGGGGCGAGGGGAGAGGAGAGAGAGCGCGAACGGGGGCGAGGGAGAGAGAGAGCGCGAACGGGGGCGAGGGAGAGAGAGGCGCGAACGGGGGCGAGGGAGAGAGAGCGCGAACGGGGGCGAGGGAGAGAGAGCGCGAACGGGGGCGAGGGAGAGAGAGCGCGAACGGGGGCGAGGGAGAGAGAGCGCGAACGGGGGCGAGGGAGAGAGAGCGCGAACGGGGGCGAGGGAGAGAGAGCGCGAACGGGGGCGAGGGAGAGAGAGCGCGAACGGGGGCGAGGGAGAGAGAGCGCGAACGGGGGCGAGGGAGAGAGAGCGCGAACGGGGGCGAGGGAGAGAGAGCGCGAACGGGGGCGAGGGAGAGAGAGCGCGAACGGGGGCGAGGGAGAGAGAGCGCGAACGGGGGCGAGGGAGAGAGAGCGCGAACGGGGGCGAGGGAGAGAGAGCGCGAACGGGGGCGAGGGAGAGAGGCGCGAACGGGGGCGAGGGAGAGAGAGCGCGAACGGGGGCGAGGGAGACAGCGCGCGAACGGGGGCGAGGGAGAGAGAGCGCGCGAACGGGGGCGAGGGAGAGAGAGCGCGCGAACGGGGGCGAGGGGAGAGAGAGCGACGCGAACGGGGGCGAGGGAGAGAGCGCGCGAACGGGGGCGAGGGAGAGAGCGCGCGAACGGGGGCGAGGGAGAGAGCGCGCGAACGGGGGCGAGGGAGAGAGCGCGCGAACGGGGGCGAGGGAGAGAGCGCGGCGAACGGGGGCGAGGGAGAGAGCGCGCGAACGGGGGCGAGGGAGAGAGGCGCGCGAACGGGGGCGAGGGAGGAGAGCGCGCGAACGGGGCGGAGGGAGGAGAGAGCGCGGCGAACGGGGGCGAGGGGGAAGAGAGGCGCGCGAACGGGGGCGAGGGAGAGAGCGCGCGAACGGGGGCGAGGGAGAGAGGCGCGCGAACGGGGGCGAGGAGAGAGCGCGCGCGAACGGGGGCGAGGGAGAGCGCGGCGCGAACGGGGGCGAGGGAGAGAGCGCGCGAACGGGGGCGAGGGAGAGCGCGCGCGAACGGGGGCGAGGGGAGAGCGCGCGCGAACGGGGGCGAGGGAGAGCGCGCGCGAACGGGGGCGAGGGAGAGCGGCGCGCGAACGGGGGCGAGGGAGAGACGGCGCGGAACGGGGGCGAGGGAGAGCGCGCGCAGGAACGGGGGCGAGGGAGAGCGCGCGCGAACGGGGGCGAGGGAGAGAGAGCGCGCGAACGGGGGCGAGGGAGAGAGCGCGGCGAACGGGGGCGAGGGAGAGGAGCGCGCGAACGGGGGCGAGGGAGAAGAGAGCGCGAACGGGGGCGAGGGAGAGAGAGCGCGAACGGGGGCGAGGGAGAGAGAGCGCGAACGGGGGCGAGGGAGCGAGAGCGCGAACGGGGGCGAGGGAGAGAGAGCGCGAACGGGGGGAGGGAGAGGAGAGCGCGAACGGGGGCGAGGGAGAGAGAGCGCGAACGGGGGGCGAGGGAGAGAGAGCGCGAACGGGGGGCGAGGGAGAGAGAGCGCGAACGGGGGGCGGCGAGGGAGAGAGAGCGCGAACGGGGGGCGAGGGAGAGCGAACGGGGGCGAGGGAGAGCGAACGGGGGCGAGGGAGAGCGAACGGGGGCGAGGGAGAGCGAACGGGGGCGAGGGAGAGCGAACGGGGGCGAGGGAGAGCGAACGGGGGCGAGGGAGAGCGAACGGGGGCGAGGGAGAGCGAACGGGGGCGAGGGAGAGCGAACGGGGGCGAGGGAGAGCGAACGGGGGCGAGGGAGAGCGAACGGGGGCGAGGGAGAGCGAACGGGGGCGAGGGAGAGCGAACTGGGGCGAGGGAGACTGCGCGCGAACGGGGGCGAGGGAGAGGGCGCGCGAACGGGGGCGAGGGAGAGCGGGGGCGAGGAGAGGGCGCGCGAACGGGGGCGAGGGCGCGCGAACGGGGCGAGGGAGGGCGCGCGAACGGGCGAAGGGGCGCGAACGGGGCGAGGAGAGGGCGCGCGAACGGGGGCGAGGGAGAGGGCGCGCGAACGGGGGCGAGGGAGGAGGCGCGGCGAACGGGGGCGAGGGAGAGGGCGCGCGAACGGGGGCGAGGAGAGACGCGGGAGCGAACGGGGGCGAGGGAGAGCGCGGCGAACGGGGGCGAGGGGAGGAGGGGCGAGCGGGCGAACGGGGGCGAGGGAGAGCGACGGGGCGAGGGAGGCGAAGGGGCGAGGAGAGCGCGAACGGGGGCGAGGGAGAGACGGGGCGAACGGGGGCGAGGGAGGCGGAGAGCGAACGGGGCGAGGCGAGGGAGGAAGGGGCGAGGAGCGAACGGGGGCGAGGGGAGAGCGCGCGGGCGACGGGGGCGAGGGAGGGAGCGGCGCGAACGGGGGCGAGGGAGAGAGAGCGCGCGAACGGGGGCGAGGGAGAGGAGCGCGCGAACGGGGGCGAGGGAAGGGGAGGGAGCGCGAAGCGGGGAGCGAAGGGGAGGAGAGCGCGAACGGGGGCGAGGGAGGCGAACGGGGACGAGAGCGCGAACGGGGGCGAGGGAGAGCGAACGGGGCGAGGGAGGCGAAGGGGCGAGGAGACGCGAACGGGGGCGAGGGAGAGAGGGGCGCGAACGGGGGCGAGGAGAGAGAGCGAACGGGGGGCGAGGGAGAGGGGCGCGAACGGGGGCGAGGGAGAGGAGCGGCGAACGAGGGGGCGAGGGAGAGGAGCGCGAACGGGGGCGAGGGAGAGAGGCGCGCGAACGGGGGCGAGGGAGAGGGGGCGAACGGGGGCGAGGGAGAGGCGCGCGAACGGGGGCGAGGGAGAGCGAACGGGGGCGAGGGAGAGCGAACGGGGGCGAGGAGGCGAACGGGGGCGAGGGAGAGCGAACGGGGGCGAGGGAGAGCGCAACGGGGGCGAGGGAGGAGGCGAACGGGGGCGAGGGAGAGCGAACGGGGGCGAGGGAGAGCGAACGGGGGCGAGGGAGAGCGAACGGGGGCGAGGGAGAGCGAACGGGGGCGAGGGAGAGCGAACGGGGGCGAGGGAGAGCGAACGGGGGCGAGGGAGAGCGAACGGGGGCGAGGGAGAGCGAACGGGGGCGAGGGAGAGCGAACGGGGGGCGAGGGAGAGGGCGCGTGAACGGGGGCGAGGGAGAGGGCGCGCGAACGGGGGCGAGGGAGAGGGCGCGCGAACGGGGGCGAGGGAGAGGGCGCGCGAACGGGGGCGAGGGAGAGGGCGCGCGAACGGGGGCGAGGGAGAGGGCGCGCGAACGGGACCGAGGGAGAGGGCGCTCGAACGGGGCCGAGGGAGGAGGGCGCGCGAACGGGGGCGAGGGAGAGGGAGCGCGAACGGGGGCGAGGGAGAGAGAGCGCGAACGGGGGCGAGGGAGAGAGAGCGCGAACGGGGGCGAGGGAGAGGGAGCGCGAACGGGGGCGAGGGAGAGGGAGCGCGAACGGGGGCGAGGGAGAGAGAAGCGCGAACGGGGGCGAGGGAGAGAGAGCGCGAACGGGGGCGAGGGAGAGAGAGCGCGAACGGGGGCGAGGGAGAGAGAGCGCGAACGGGGGCGAGGGAGAGAGAGCGCGAACGGAGGCGAGGGAGAGAGAGCGCGAACGGGGGCGAGGGAGAGAGAGCGCGAACGGGGGCGAGGGAGAGAGAGCACATTGTGGAGGGAGACTGTGCACAGGTGGAAACATACACAGAGAGGGGAGAGAGTGCATGGGGTGACAGGCACTCCCACAACTGCGCACAGGGGGAAAAGATATGCATGGAGTGGGAGAGACAGAACACGTGGGGGGAGAGACAGCATGATAGGGATTATATCTGTGGGGGAGATTATATATATATATATATATATATATATATATATATATATACACAGTACAGACCAAACGTTTGGACACACTTTCTCATTCAAAGAGTTTTCTGTATTTTCATGACTATGAAAATTGTAGATTCACACTGAAGGCATCAAAACTATGAATTAACACATGTGGAATTATATACTTACCAAAAAAGTGTGAAACAACTGAAAATATGTCTTATATTCTAGGTTCTTCAAAGTAGCCACCTTTTGCTTTGATTACTGCTTTGCACACTCTTGGCATTCTCTTGATAAGCTTCAAGAGGTAGTCACTGGAAATGGTCTTCCTTGAAGGAGTTCCAGAGATGCTTAGCACTTGTTGGCCCTTTTGCCTTCACTCTGCGGTCCAGCTCACCCCAAACCATCTCGATTGGGTTCAGGTCTGGTGACTATGGAGGCCAGGTCATCTGGCGTAGCACCCCATCACCATCACACCTCCTCCTCCATGCTTCACGGTGGGAACCAGGCATGTAGAGTCCATCCGTTCACCTTTTCTGCGTCACACAAAGACACGATGGTTGGAACCAAAGATCTCAAATTTGGACTCATCAGACCAAAGCACAGATTTCCACTGGTCTAATGTCCATTCCTTGTGTTCTTTAGCCCAAACAAGTCTCTTCTGCTTGTTGCCTGTCCTTAGCAGTGGTTTCCTAGCAGCTATTTTACCATGAAGGCCTGCTGCACAAAGTCTCCTCTTAACAGTTGTTGTAGAGATGTGTCTGCTGCTAGAACTCTGTGTGGCATTGACCTGGTCTCTAATCTGAGCTGCTATTAACCTGTGATTTCTGAGGCTGGTGACTCGGATGAACTTATCCTCTGCAGCAGAGGTGACTCTTGGTCTTCCTTTCCTGGGGCGGTCCTCATGTGAGCCAGTTTCTTTGTAGCGCTTGATGGTTTTTGTAACTACACTTGGGGACACTTTCAAAGTTTTCCCAATTTTTCGGACTGACTGACCTTCATTTCTTAAAGTAATTATGGCCACTCGTTTTCTTGCTGCTTTTTTCTTGCCATAATACAAATTCTAACAGTCTATTCAGTAGGACGATCAGCTGTGTATCCACCAGACTTCTGCACAACACAACTGATGGTCCCAACCCCATTTATAAGGCAAGAAATCCCACTTATTAAACCTGACAGGGCACACCTGTGAAGTGAAGACCATCTCCGGTGACTACCTCTTGAAGACTGGTGACCACCTCTTGAAGCTCATCCAGAGAATGCCAAGAGTCTGCAAAGCAGTAATCAAAGCAAAAGGAAGAACCTAGAATATATAAGACATATTTTGAATTATTTCACACGTTTTTGTTAAGTATATAATTCCACACGTGTTAATTCAGAGTTTTGATGCCTTCAGTGTGAATCTACAATTTTCATAGTCATGAAAAGAAAACGCATTGAATGAGAAGGTGTGTCCAAACCTTGGGTCTGTACTGTATATATATATATATATATTTATATATATTTATATATATATATATATATATATATATATATATATATATATATATATATATATAATGAATAAAAGCTATTTACACATACAGCGGTGTATGTTAAAGGGGGCCCACTAAGACTCTTTCGCCTGGGGCCCACAAAAACCTGGAGCCGGCCCTGGGTGGAATCACTGATGATGTGGGGTATGTGAGAGCTACAAAAGGCACAGGACACTTGGTCAAAGTTGAAGGAAAGATGAATGCAGCACGTGATCAGCAAATACTGGATCTGCACTCATCAGCCTGGAAGCTGCGCATGTGATGTACTTGGACGTTCCAACATGACAACGATCCAAAACACAAGGTCAAGTCGCCCTGTCATTATCTACAGCAGAACAAAGTGAAGCTTCTGGAGTGGCCTCTCAGTCTCCTGACCTCAATATCATTGAGCCGCTCTGAAAAGAACTCAAGAAAAGCGCAGATCATGCAAGAAAGCCCAGGAATTTACAGGAACTGGAGGCTTTCTGCCAGGAAGAATGAACAGCTTTACCATCTGAAGGAATAAAGAGCCTCATCCACAACTACCACAAAACACTTCAAGCTGTCATTGATGTTACAGGGAGCAATACACCGGATTAAGACCTTAGGGGTGTGAACTTTTCATCAGGGTCATTTGGATGTTTTTGGTTGTCATTATGATTTAGAAAGAGAAAACACAGTAGATGACAATAAATGTCTTCACCCAACCACTAACCATGAGGGGAAACAAGTTTATCATTCATATTCTGTGAAAAAAGGCCAAGAAAGAAAAAAATCTGCCGGGGGATGGAAACTTTTTAGCACAACTGTATCTTGGAGACTCATTTCTGAAGGTCTGGGCTGCTCTTGTTAGGACTGTGGGGAGCGATGAGGCCGGAGGAACCGGCGGGAAGATGCTGTGATTTCCCGGAGCAGAGGAGGAAATGAAGCAAATGCCCATAACAAATTGAGGCAATATGGCGACAGCCGCCCGCTGGACTGTGCGGGAAGAAAGCGAGGTCACAAACCCTGGGGCCTGAACAGACGCTGATTGGAATGTAAATCTGAAGAAAAGGCGGCGACGTTCTGGACAGGACACGCCCCAGAGGCGGAGCCTGATTAACATATGGAGATCACAGGTGATATTATAGGAACAAAGCATCTGCTGAGGCTCCAGGTCTATTCACCATCTATTACCTGGAGACCCATAGGAATCTATTATATACTTATCTTGTGGTGTCTGTCATCAACTTCCATCATGGTCTCCTCCTATCACATACCGGTGGCAGCAGACATATTGCCCAGTGATGGGTGAGCAAATATGGTACCAACTGGCTGTAATGGCCCCTCATACAATAACGCCAACAGTGCCGCTAACACCCGCACCAGACGACACCCGAAACCAACACTGAACCCACTGCACAAGCAACCCGCCGGACCCCACTGCTGAATGCCTAACCGTGTCTATGCGCAGGTAGAGGAGGGAAGAGGTCCCTGCCAGCAAGGGCTCACAGTCTAAGAGGGACAGGTGGAGATACAGTGGGAGGGGGCAGTGCTGATCATGAGACGGGGCGGTGGACCGGGTCTCATTGCAGGTCGTAGGCTTGGCGGAAGAGGTGGGCCTTCAGGTGTCTTTTGAAGGTTCCCAGGGTAGGTGAGTGTCTGATGTGTTGGGGCAGAGAGTTCCAGTGTATAGCAGATGCACAGGAGAAATCCTGTACTCGGGTGTGGGAAGAGGAGATGAGAGGGGAGTAGAGGAGGAGCTCTTGGGAGGATCATAGGTTGCACGAGGGTAGGTATCAGGAGACCATGTCAGAGATGTATGGAGGGGACAGGTTGTGGATGGCTTTCTATGTCATGGTTAGGGTTTTAAACTGGGATCTCTGAGAAGTGGGGAGCCAGTGAAGGGCTTGGCAGAGGGGGAAGACAGGTGCATTTGTCGGGCAGTGGAGTTTAGGATAGATCGGAGAGGTGCAAGGAAGGTAACGGGGAGGCCTGTAAGCAGGAGGTTGCAGTAGTCAAGGCGGGAGATGATGAGAGAGATTTAGCCGTGTTGTGGTCAAGGAAAGTGCGAATCCGGGAAATGTTTTTGAGTTGGAGTCAGCAGGAGGTGGCGAGGGCCTGAATGTGGGGCTTGAATGAGAGGGAAGAGTCGAGGATTACCCTGAGGTAGTTGGCGTAGTGGACTGGGGAGAGTGAGCAGTCATTGAAAACGATGGATAGGTCGGGTAGTGGGGGAGAGCGGCTTAAGGGGAAGGCGATGAACTCAATTTTGTCCATGTTTAGCTTAAGAAAGCGAGCAGAGAAGAAGGATGAGATGGCAGACAGGCATTGTGGAATGTTGGATAGTAGAGAGGTGATGTCGGGGCCAGACAGGTAGATCTGGGTCTCGTCGGCGTAGAGATGGTACTGGAGGCAGTGGGACTCAATGAGTTGCACTAAGCCGAGAGTGTAGATTGAGAAGAGTAGCGATCCCAGAACCGAGCCCTGGGGGACCCCGACAGATAGGGGGTAGGGCTTAGAGGAGGTGTGAGAGTGAGTGATGCTGAAAGTCCGGTCCGTTAGGTATAAGGAGCTCCAGGTCAGTTATGCCAAGAAGTGGGAATGGTCAACAGTGTCGAAGCCGGCAGATAGGTCGAGGAAGATGGAATAGTGTCGCTTGCTTTTGGCAGTCAGTAGGTCGTTGGGGACTTTGGTTAGGGCTGTTTCGGTGGAGTGGTGGGGTCCCAAACCAGAGTGTAGGCGGTCGAAGAGGGAGCAGGAGGAGAGGTGAGAGGACAGTTCTGAATGGACGTGCTGTTCAAGTAGTTTTAAGGCGAAGGGGAGAAGAGATATAGGGCGGTAGTTAGAGACAGATGTTGGGTTGAGGGAGGTTTTTTGAGGATGGGAGTGATTAAGGCGTGTTTAAAGGTTGAAGGGAAGACGCCAGTCGTGACTGATAAGCTGAAGAGAGAGGTTAGGGTTGGGATGAAGACAGAGGTGAGGTTGGGGATGAGGTGGGATGGGAGCGGGTCGTGGGCGCTGGTGGTAAGGTCAGACTTTGATAGAAGGGAAGAGAGCTGGTCTTCAGTTATGGGGGGAAGCAGCTGAGAGGGGGATCTGTGGGGACAGTGGGTCAAAGCTGTCTCGGATCTTATCAATCTTCTGCTTGAAGAAGAAAGCAAAGTCTTCAGCAGAGATAAGGGGAAGAGGAAAGAGGAGCGGGCGGATGGAGTAAGGAATTGTAAGATTTAAAAAGTTGATTGGGATTGTGGGACAGGGAGGTTATACGGGATGAGAAGAACCCTTGTTTGGCGGCAGCGAGTGCGGCCTTGAAGTCAGTGAGGGACTGTTTGAACAATGCAAAGCGCTCAGTGTAGTTAGATTTCTTCCATTTCCTCTTGACGACCCTGGAAGCCCGTCTCAGGTCTTTAGTGAAGGTGGTGTGCCAGGGTTGCCTGTTTGTGCAAGGAGCGTTATATATGAGGGGGGTGGCTAAGTCGAGGGCCATATTTATTGTGGTGTTATAAAGGGTGGTGGCAGCGTCTGTCGCATATGGAATTTATGTCGGCAAGAGGGAGAAGGGATTCTGAGAATGAGTGTAGATCAATGTGTTTTAGGTTTCTGCGAGGGTGATGGAGTTTGCAGCGTGGGGGTAGTGTAGTAGGGGAGGAGAAAGTCAATAGATTATGGTCAGACAGGGGGAGGGGTGGTGAGTCTGTGAGGGGGCAAAGGTGGGTGAAGATGAGGTCCAGTGTGTGGCCATCTTTGTGGGTGGCAGAGAAGGACCATTGGGAGAGCCGAAAGGAAGTAGTCAGTGAAAGAAGTTTAGAGGCGGCTGGGTGGGAAGTGTTAATGGGGATATTGAAATCGCCCATAATGACAGTGGGAATGTCTACAGAAAGGAAGTGAAGTAACCAGGTGGTGAAATGCTCCAGGAAAAAGGCGATGGATGCAGGGGGTGGTAGATGACAGCCAGCTGAAGGTTACAGGGAGAGAAGATGCGGATGGAGTGGGCTTCGAAAAAGGGGAGAGTAGCGGAGGGAGGCAGTGGAAAGAGTTGAAGGAGAAGGTATTGGACAGGAGTACGCTGACACCTCCGCCATGTTTGTCAGAGGAGCAGGGGGTGTGGGAAAGACTGAGTCCGCCATAAAAGAGTGCAGCAGGAGAGGCCGTGTCGGAGGAGGTGAGCAAGGTCTCCGTGATGCCAAGGAATGAGAGTTTGTTTGAGAGAAAGAGGTCGTGGATGAATGGGAGTTTGTTTCAGACTGAGCGAGCGTTCCAGAGGGCGCCAGGTAGAGGGACTGGGGGAGCAAGGGCTGGAGGAATGGGTCTGAGGTTGTTGAGGTTACGAGACAGGTCGTGGGAGTGAAGTGGAAGTGACTGTGGGGATGTGGAGGGGGGGGGCAGGATAAGGGAAATGTTGCTATCAAGTAGGAGGAGTAGGGTAAAATGTAGTGATGGACAAATGGTCGCAAACGAGGTGTAGTCCAGGGATGAGATGCAATCCGGGGGGGTGAGATGGTGCAGCTGGGTGGCGAGATGCAGCCGGGGGGGGGACGGATGCAGCCGGGGGGGGGGGGTTGGATGTAGCCAGGGGTCGGGCCGGATGCAGCCGTAGGGGCCGGATGCTGCCGGGGGAGGGGGGGTTGGGTCAGGAGCCTCAGCAGTTGATGAACTGAATCGTCAGCTTCAGTGAGGTGGGGTGGGGGGGGGAAGGGCTTGTTGACCTCTGGGAGCCCACAGGTAGAGGCCGTGGTTTATGGCCTGGACCTGGAGCCCGGCTTGCGGTGGTGGGGCAGTCTATGTCTCCTTTCACCTGGGGCTGCTGGAAAAGCAGGCACTGCAGCCTCAGGTGAGCCACTTCCGGGCAGTCGGGGGCAGGGTGCGGGTGGTCCATAGCTGCCAGTAGACCTTCTGGTTTTCAGCGCCGGGCCGCCAGCAGTCCTGTGAGGGCGCGAGGCCACGGCAGCTCGAGGAAGCCAGCTACTACAGGCCGCGGCCGATGACTGGGCCTCGGCTCCCTGCTGTGCCCAGATGGAGGGTCACAGGATACCCACGGTCCGAAAGCCCATGGCGGGTCCCGCAGCTCATGTGCCGGGCAAGGAACAGTGGGCGGCGGCGCAACAGCCTCCGATGTGGCCCAACGCAGCTGGGCAGGATCAGTGGGGGCCACGAACAGCAGCCTCGAGGACAAGGAGGCGATGGTAATGCACCCCGTCCTCAGCCTCCGATGGTCGGCCACCCTGGTGGATGCAGGTGCAGGATCCGATGACCAGGATCCCGCTGCAGCAGGCTGGCTGGGCTCCCGATGTCAGGGGATGACGAAGAGTGCGGTGCAGTACGTCCTCACAGGTCAGCGGCCATCTTATCGGATGGCGAAGGCATGACCCAGCGCCTATGTGCGCTCATGCTGCCCTCCTCTCTGTACACAAGGGGGGGGGCTTACAAGAGGACAGACAGCACACAGGGGGAAAAGACTGCCCACAGTACACACACTGAGATATAGAGAGTGCACGGGTAGAGAGCGCACAATGGGACAGACAGCACACAGGGGGAAGAGAGAGCAAATGGGGAGAGACGATACAAGGAGAGAGATAACATACCTGGGGAAGAGAGAGCACACGGGGCGAGAGATGGCACAAGGGGAAACACAACACACGGGGGGAAGAGACACAGCGCACACTGGGGAGAGCGCACAAGGGGGGAGACAAAGCACAGGGGGAAAGAGCTAAGGGGAAGAGGGGGCACACGGGGCGAGAGATGGCACAAGGGGAAACACAACACACAGGGGAGAGAGACAGCACAAGGAGAGAGAGCTAAGGGGAAGAGAGGGCACAAGAAAAGAGAGAGAGCAGAGGGGGGAAGCGCACAAATGTAGGGAGAGACAAAGCACAGGGGGAAGAGAGCACAGAGGAGCCTGTCACACCGCTCCCTACAACAACCAATCAGAATCCTTGTCTCATCCTCACACACAGCAGGAGATGGGAGCAGTGATCTGATTGGTTGCTCTGGGTAACGGCTCTCCGCTCTTTCTCCACAATATACTCACATCTCCCGGAGCCGCACACAAAGCGAGGAGCGGGCGGAGCTACCGGGTCACATGACAGGAGGAGGCGGAGCTACCAGACACATACCAGGAAAAGGCGGGGCACCCGGGTCACATGAGAGGAAAAGGCGGGGCTACAGGGCAACCTGACAGGAAGAGGCGGGGCTACATGGTCACCTGACGGGAGGCGCAGCTACCGAGTCACATGACAGGACCAGGCGGAGCTACCGAGTCACATGACAGAAAGTTTGCCCCGCCTTCTTTCCTGTGGGCAGGTGTCGGTCTGTGGTGCGGGCGGTGTCTGTTTCCTGGAGCCGCTCATCTCCCCCTCCTCCTGCCGCGGACAGAGGAGCCCAGACTGAGGAGCGAGGTAAGAGGAGCCAGACCGGGGGCCCCATCACTGTACAGAGGAGCCAGACCGGGGGCCACATCACTGTACAGAGGAGCCAGACCGGGGGCCACATCACCGTACAGAGGAGCCAGACCGGGGGCCACATCACTGTACAGAGGAGCCAGACCGGGGGCCGCATCACCGTACAGAGGAGCCAGACCGGGGGCCGCATCACTGTACAGAGGAGCCAGACCGGGGGCCGCATCACCGTACAGGGAGCCAGACCGGGGGCCACATCACTGTACAGAGGAGCCAGACCGGGGGGCCGCATCACCGTACAGAGGAGCCAGACCGGGGGCCGCATCACTGTACAGAGGAGCCAGACCGGGGGCCACATCACTGTACAGAGGAGCCGGACCGGGGGCCACATCACTGTACAGAGGAGCCAGACCGGGGGCCGCATCACCGTACAGGGGAGCCAGACCGGGGGGCCGCATCACCGTACAGAGGAGCCAGACCGGGGGCCGCATCACCGTACAGAGGAGCCAGACCGGGGGCCGCATCACCGTACAGGGAGCCAGACCGGGGGCCGCATCACCGTACAGAGGAGCCAGACCCGGGGGCCCGCGCCTCACCGTACAGAGGAGCCAGACCCGGGGGCCGCCTCACCGTACAGAGGAGCCAGACCCGGGGGCCGCCTCACCGTACAGAGGAGCCAGACCCGGGGGCCGCCTCACCGTACAGAGGAGCCAGACCCGGGGGCCGCCTCACCGTACAGAGGAGCCAGACCCGGGGGCCGCCTCACCGTACAGAGGAGCCAGACCCGGGGGCCGCCTCACCGTACAGAGGAGCCAGACCCGGGGGCCGCCTCACCGTACAGAGGAGCCAGACCCGGGGGCCGCCTCACCGTACAGAGGAGCCAGACCCGGGGCCGCCTCACCGTACAGAGGAGCCAGACCCGGGGGCCGCCTCACCGTACAGAGGAGCCAGACCCGGGGGCCGCCTCACCGTACAGAGGAGCCAGACCCGGGGGCCGCCTCACCGTACAGAGGAGCCAGACCCGGGGGCCGCCTCACCGTACAGAGGAGCCAGACCCGGGGGCCGCCTCACCGTACAGAGGAGCCAGACCCGGGGGCCGCCTCACCGTACAGAGGAGCCAGACCCGGGGGCCGCCTCACCGTACAGAGGAGCCAGACCCGGGGGCCGCCTCACCGTACAGAGGAGCCAGACCCGGGGGCCGCCTCACCGTACAGAGGAGCCAGACCCGGGGGCCGCCTCACCGTACAGAGGAGCCAGACCCGGGGGCCGCCTCACCGTACAGAGGAGCCAGACCCGGGGGCCGCCTCACCGTACAGAGGAGCCAGACCCGGGGGCCGCCTCACCGTACAGAGGAGCCAGACCCGGGGGCCGCCTCACCGTACAGAGGAGCCAGACCCGGGGGCCGCCTCACCGTACAGAGGAGCCAGACCCGGGGGCCGCCTCACCGTACAGAGGAGCCAGACCCGGGGGCCGCCTCACCGTACAGAGGAGCCAGACCCGGGGGCCGCCTCACCGTACAGAGGAGCCAGACCCGGGGGCCGCCTCACCGTACAGAGGAGCCAGACCCGGGGGCCGCCTCACCGTACAGAGGAGCCAGACCCGGGGGCCGCCTCACCGTACAGAGGAGCCAGACCCGGGGGCCGCCTCACCGTACAGAGGAGCCAGACCCGGGGGCCGCCTCACCGTACAGAGGAGCCAGACCCGGGGGCCGCCTCACCGTACAGAGGAGCCAGACCCGGGGGCCGCCTCACCGTACAGAGGGCAGACCGGGGGCCGCTCACGTACAGAGGAGCCAGACCCGGGGGCCGCCTCACCGTACAGAGGAGCCAGACCCGGGGGCCGCCTCACCGTACAGAGGAGCCAGACCCGGGGGCCGCCTCACCGTACAGAGGAGCCAGACCCGGGGGCCGCCTCACCGTACAGAGGAGCCAGACCCGGGGGCCGCCTCACCGTACAGAGGAGCCAGACCCGGGGGCCGCCTCACCGTACAGAGGAGCCAGACCCGGGGGCCGCCTCACCGTACAGAGGAGCCAGACCCGGGGGCCGCCTCACCGTACAGAGGAGCCAGACCCGGGGGCCGCCTCACCGTACAGAGGAGCCAGACCCGGGGGCCGCCTCACCGTACAGAGGAGCCAGACCCGGGGGCCGCCTCACCGTACAGAGGAGCCAGACCCGGGGGCCGCCTCACCGTACAGAGGAGCCAGACCCGGGGGCCGCCTCACCGTACAGAGGAGCCAGACCCGGGGGCCGCCTCACCGTACAGAGGAGCCAGACCCGGGGGCCGCCTCACCGTACAGAGGAGCCAGACCCGGGGGCCGCCTCACCGTACAGAGGAGCCAGACCCGGGGGCCGCCTCACCGTACAGAGGAGCCAGACCCGGGGGCCGCCTCACCGTACAGAGGAGCCAGACCCGGGGGCCGCCTCACCGTACAGAGGAGCCAGACCCGGGGCCGCCTCACCGTACAGAGGAGCCAGACCGGGGGCCGCCTCACCGTACAGAGGAGCCAGACCCGGGGGCCGCCTCACCGTACAGAGGAGCCAGACCCGGGGGCCGCCTCACCGTACAGAGGAGCCAGACCCGGGGGCCGCCTCACCGTACAGAGGAGCCAGACCCGGGGGCCGCCTCACCGTACAGAGGAGCCAGACCCGGGGGCCGCCTCACCGTACAGAGGAGCCAGACCCGGGGGCCGCCTCACCGTACAGAGGAGCCAGACCCGGGGGCCGCCTCACCGTACAGAGGAGCCAGACCCGGGGGCCGCCTCACCGTACAGAGGGCCACCACGTCTGCCCTTCTGCCCACTACAGGATCCTGTGATTGGCTCTTCTGCAGCAGAGGATGTGCTACCAAGAACAAGGATTTCTGTTCCACCACAAGCATCCAATCACCTGATAAGTGCTGTGTCCATTCGCTGTGTCAACAGCAGGTTGTGGAGCCATTGCTCAGTGCTGTAAGGACGGCACCATCTCCTAAGCAGAGCGCCCCCTCTGCAGGATCTGCGCCATTTCCTAAGAAGAGCGCAGGGCCTTCTCTAGTGGGGGGGGGGGGGGGCTTGTGGGGCATCTACCCCAGGCGCAGCAAGCAGGGGTGTGCCCTTAGCTTCCTGCTGCAGCACCCAAGGTGTCTCTCCGCCGGCCGGATCTTGACCTCCCCCCCGGCTACGAGACACTCTGTACGATGGAGTATCTCCCTGATTCCCGGCATTTCAGAGTTAGGGGGACATCAGTAACGTCATCAGGTCACCTGATCACATGACTGAGGTCACTCGGCGGTCACAGAGGCAGCAGTGTGAGGAAAAGTGCTCGATATAGAAGCTGAAGGCCCCCGAAGTATGTAATTAGGAGAAGAGGGACTAGGTGGGGGGGGAGTATAAGTGAACCAAATTAGGGGGGAGAGGAGGGGGAATAAGTGAGCCAAACCGGGGGGGGGGGGGGGAGAGAACAAGAGCCAAACTGGGGGGGGGGGGGGGAGAGAGAACAAGAGCCAAACTGGGGGGGGGGGGGAGAGAGAACAAGAGCCAAACTGGGGGAGGGGGGGAGAATAAGAGCTAAACTTGGGGGGAATAAGTGAGCCAAACTGGGGGGAAGAGGGGGGGAATAAGTGAGCCAAACTGGGGGGGAGAGGGGCGATAAGAGCCAAACTGGGGGGGAGAGGTGGGGAGAATAAGTGAACCAAAGAGGGGGGAGAATATGGGAGCCAGACTGGGGATAGAGGGTGGGGGAGAATTATGTGAGCCAAACCGGGCAAGAGGAAGAGGGTGGGGGAAGTATCTGTGAATCATACTGGGGATAGAGGATGAAGGATATGTGAACCAAACCTCGAGGGAGAGAGTGGGGCGAGTATTTGTTAGCCAAAGGTGTAAATTTGACGATCCAGTATAAAAGAGTGAAGGAGGATCAGTGTGGACACAGTATGAGGTGTGAGGACCATGGCTGCGGCACAGTATGGTGAGTGAGGGACGATGTCTGCGGCACAGTATGGTGAGGGGGGGATGTCTGCGGCACAGTATGGTGAGGGGGGATGTCTGCGGCACAGTATGGTGAGGGGGGATGTCTGCGGCACAGTATGGTGAGGGGGGGTGCCTGCGGCACAGTATGGTGAGTGAGGGAGGGTGACTGCGGCACAGTATGGTGAGTGAGGGGGGTGTCTGCGGAACAGTATGGTGAGTGAGTGGGGTGTCTGCGGAACAGTATGGTGAGTGAGTGGGGTGTCTGCGGCACAGTATGGTGAGTGAGGGAGGGTGACTGCGGCACAGTATGGTGAGTGAGGGAGGGTGACTGCGGCACAGTATGGTGAGTGAGTGGGGTGACTGCGGCACAGTATGGTGAGTGAGTGGGGTGTCTGCGGCACAGTATGGTGAGTGAGTGGGGTGTCTGCGGCACAGTATGGTGAGTGAGTGGGGTGTTTGCGGCACAGTATGGTGAGTGAGTGGGGTGTTTGCGGCACAGTATGGTGAGTGAGTGGGGTGTCTGCGGCACAGTATGGTGAGTGAGGGGGGTGTCTGCGGCACAGCGTATGGTGAGTGAGGGGGGTGTCTGCGGCACGGCGTTTATGGTGGTGAGTGGGGGTGTCTGCGGCACGGCGTATGGTGAGTGGGGGAGGGGTGGCTGCGGCACGGCGTATGGTGAGTGGGGGGGGGGGGTGGCTGCGGCACGGCGTATGGTGAGTGGGGGGGTGGCTGTGGCACGGCGTATGGTGAGTGGAAGTGATGGGCAGTCCGACTCTTTTTGATGAGCCGGCTCTTTCGGCTCAAAAAACAGCTCTTTTTTAGAATAATCCTCTGCTACAACCTGTCATGAATATAGACCCTCTCCTGTATAGTGAGGACCTCATTCTACACCTTTGTATGTATCTAGTGAAGCAGTAAAGAGTGCTTTTAGCATTATTGATGAGCCACAGTGTGAAATTTAGACCTGGCCCCCTCCCACCTCTCTCACTCCATGTGTACACACATTGGTCAGATGTATGGGCCCCGCGCATATATGTCCCTAAGGCCCCTTTCACATCAGTGGTTTTCGCTGATCGCGGCAGTTGTGGAAAAACCGCAACTGCCGCGATTACTGCTTAACGGCTGCACTTGCGGTTCACTCACGGCAAGTCCCATACAATGTCTGTGGGGCTTGTGGTAAGTGTGCGGCAAGTGCGGGATCGGCAGGTGCGGTTGTGACAAAAACCACAGCATACCGTGGTTTTTTCGCGGCCGCACCTGCCTCAAGTGCCGAAACTGCACTTGCCGCACACTTATCGCAAGCCCCATAGACATTATATGGGGCTTGCCGTGAGTGAACTGCAAGTGCGGCCGTTAAGCAGTAATCGCGGCAGTTGCGGTTTTTTTCACCGCAACTGCCGCGATCAGCGATTACCGCTGATGTGAAAGGGGCCTTAGGGACATATATGTGCGGGGCCAATACATCTGACCAATGTGTCTACACGTGGAGTGTGAGAGGAGGGAGGGGGCCAGGTCTAAATTTCACACCATGGCTCATCAGACTGGGGATCCGCGAGCTGAGCGCAGGCAGCGCAAGTCCCTGTTTAACACGGAGACGCATGGTGAGTGGGGGGGTGGCTGCGGCACGGCATATGGTGAGTGGGGGGGGTGGTGGCTGCGGCATGGCATACGGTGAGTGGGGGGGGCGGCTGCGGCACGGCATACGGTGAGTGTGGGGGGGGTTGGCTGCGGCACGGCATATGGTGAGAGGGGGGGTGGCTGCGGCATGTCATATGGTGCACAGACGGGGCCCAGGAGCCCACCCACCTGCTCTCACTAGTGTCTGTCACTGTGTCATAGTGGTACCTCTGCCTGATCCGGATGTGGGTACGAAGCTGCCTTCATAGGTGTTTGGGGGGCTTGTCAGTGCCTGCTCCCTCTCTGCTCAGAGTTGCACATTTCCCTGACTCCAGCTCCATAGTCCCAGCTTCAGATGTCTATTCAGCAGGATCAGGCTGTAGGTCCATAGAGCTACATGTGAGCAGCGGATCAGACAGAAGGTAACTGTGTAGTGGGAGCTGGAGCACAACCTACTCACAGGAGAGGCAGGACAGACTAACAGCTACATATGTCCCTCTTCCATTGAGTTGATGGTGGCTGGAAGAGGAGGCGGCTGGAAGAGGAGGAGGCTGGGGGCTGGAAGAGGAGGAGGCTGGGGGCTGCAAGGGGATTATGATGGGGATACAGTATTGTGCACTGCAAGGGGATGATGGGGGCTGCAAGGGAAAGTGCCCCTTAGTCCTCTGCAGTGCTGTATATGCTCTGTGTCTTGTACATTGTATATGTAGCAGTCTCCTACATGATGTATTTGATTTACAAAACTTATTGTCACAGAGTCGACTGCGCTCCAGACCAACGCAAACCTGGAAGATCAGATATCACCGAACATCACAGGACACAGAGAAGCAGCTGCAGCCATCACATTAGATGAGGTAATTAATTAAATGTAGCCGGGTAATTTTCATGGTGATGTGCGGCCCCTAAATGATGGTAGAAATTTCCAAATGTTCTCCCGGCAAGAAAAAGGTTCCCCACCCTGTACAAGGTGATGAATAACAGCAGCAGTATTACTCTGCCTCATGTAACATTTATTGTTCACATTCCTCCTCAGCTCTAATAAAGAACAATGTATATAGAGAGAATAATGTGTGATTGGTGAGGACGCGGTGCAGAAGGGGAGTTTATCGAATAGTGGGCAGTGAAAATATTGAAGATTCGAGGAGTGGAGGCGGAGCCTGGGTGGAGGTGGAGCCTGGATGGAGGCAGAGCTTGGTGGAGGTGGAAATGGGGTGGAGTCTCAGGGGGGGCCCCAAAATTTTGCTAGTAAGGGGCCCCGAAACTCCTACTGGCCCCAGCCACATTCCTGCAGCAGCTGGGGAGATGGTGTGTCTGCTGGTGAGCTGCTGGAGCAGGGATCCAGAGGGAGGGAGTGTCACTGCAGTGACGGGCCAGGCACCACCTACCTGAGCACCACAGCACGGAACAATCATCTTACAGGACCTGCGGTGATGTAATGAAGGAGCATCACATGGCAGCATAGATCCCTCCCTCTTCATTACATCACCACAGGACCTGCGGTGATGTAATGAAGGGAGCGCTCTGTGCTGTCATGTGATGCTGCAGCCCTCCCTCACTTCAGGTCGGGATATTGATGAGAGATTGGTTTCTAGCGTGGGAGGACCAGACTGAGAGCATTTAATGTACGCGCACTATGTAAAAGTAAAGAATAAATTGTTAATGAAGCACTCTGTGATACAAGCACTTCACCACTACTGTGGTGAACTATAACTCCCAGCATGCCAATAGATCTGCAGGACATGCTGGGAGTTATAGTTCCCATTGGATCTTAAAGTAACACTCCAGTGTCTTTTCGTACTTTACCAAACACCTCTCATGTCCCACGGCACCATCTCCCCCTCGCAGCTTCTGACTGACCGGAAGTTAGCAGTTACGTCACAGGCACTCCAGTGCATCTCTCTGAGAGGCAGAATGAGGCTGTCATAGAATTGTATTAAGCTGAGTGAAACATAGGAGCTGCCGGCAGGTCACAAACTGACAGTATCAGAGTTTCGGATATAGTGGGTGAGGGTGAATATAGAGGGCAGAGGGTGAATATAAGACGGGGGCAGAGGACTTAGAAATAACACATCACTCCAGTGGAGTAATAAAAAGACGCTGGAGTGGTGCTTTAAGGACACAGTCATCGGACTGCCTGGTGGCTCTACTGACCTGTGATTGTCAGCATGTGTCGTATTGTTATGCAGCTGACACGCTCAGGTCATGAGAGCCGCCGGCCAGTCTGTGGCTAAGGGTGACTGCACCCCAAAGAGAACCTGTGCTGATACAGGCAGTGTGTATCAGGAACTTTCTATAAGACTTCAGCAACGTACGGTATGTTTTTACCTGAAACACTGCAGCATTTGAAAGAAAAACCACCGAGACCAAGCCGCACTGGAGACTCGTTGGTCAGACGGATTCCATTGAGCGACAATTTTTTAGCACCTTTTTTGCTTCAAATCTTTTTTTCCATATTTTCCACCTTCAAAACCTAGGTGCGTCTTATGATCCGGTGCGTCTTATAGTCTGAAAAATACGGTATATTTTGTATGGTTTTTATAAACTCTGCCTACTTTTCAGATTACCATATTTTTCGGATTATAAAACACACTTTTATCCCCCCCCAAGTCTTGTGGGGAATTGGGGGGGTGTATTTTATAATGTGAATGTATTGTTTTGTACTGTATGGGGGGGGGGACGCTTTGTAGCGGTGTCGGGGGTTGGATCAAGCTGCAGGAGGCAGCGGAAGGTCACGTGCTCCTGCTCATTAGCTTCATGCAATGTTCACTGCACCTGCTGTCCATCAACCTCTGTGCTGATGCCAGCGCCGAGATGTGGACAGGGGGAGCGGTGCATATTACATGTGCCTGCACTCACCCCCCCCTGTGCTGAATATGGGCCCCCCCCCCCCATCACTCAATATACCCCCTAGCTGGCACGCAGACAGTACAATAATAAAGTGTTACTCAACTACGACGCTCGCTCCGTACTCCCAGTTGAGCGGTGACTTCCTGTGTCTGTGCCGGCATCTGGTCACATGATCGGCTCAGCACAGTGATGTCATCACTGTGTGCCCCGGTCACATGATCTGATGCAGTAAGTCACTGCTCAGCTGGGAGCACAGAGCGAGCGACGGTGAGTAACAGTTTATTATTTGGGGGGCTTTGTGTGTGCCATCGGGGGGGGGATCACCAAATTTGGGGTGCATCTTATAAAGAGAAAAGTAGAGTGAATTCAGTTGGTACAGAAAGTATTCAGACCCCTTTAAATTCTTTACTCTTTGTTTCCATCTTCGCCACAACAGCACCACCTGAGAGAGAGGACCGCCCATCCAAGACAGGAAACCTCTGAGATAAAAGAGGCGGTACCTTTCCTACACCTCAGTTAGGTTTCCTATCTTGGAGGTGGCCTGACCTGGTAACTGGAAGAAGTGGCTTACCTGGGCCGTGGCTCCAGACTCGGGTGACAGAAGCAGGGTCACTGGGTATCCCCTTTTGTGGTGGTGGGCACGGGGTCTTGTAGAGGGCCACAGGCGGTGCATCTCAGCCCCAGCGTCGCTCAGGCTGTGCGCGTGCATGGCTCTGCCCTGTCACGCTGTGCCCCTGAGTGAAGACAGTGAGATACAGCAGGAGTTTGAATTTCCCACCGCGGGAACGCTACTTCCGGTTCGGCGGTTGAAACCGGAAGTGACGCGGACGGCGCATGCGCAGTGCGATCCACCATGGTGGCACCCAGCGTCCGGATTCCGGAAGATGCAGGGCGGTCCCCTGCATGGTCAGAGGCTATTAATAGGAGCAGGATCCTCGGACTCTGCTGTGAGTATGGAGCAGGGCTCTCTGTTGTTGCTGATGGCAGAGCAGCTGGTGGAAGCTCACACACTGCAATGTCCCTACTAGGCTCCCTAACATCTTGCATCCCTGCAGTACCCTCGGCTCAGTTACACATGAGGGTCCTTCATTGGAAGGTTTTAAGATACCAGACTCATCTAGGTTCCTCCTTGGAAACAAAGATAGTTCTCTCGGCCAACACCTTAGACTCTCTCGGATGGTGGCTAGTTCGGGACATTCTCACAAGGGGGGTTACTTAAGTACTTCCGGTTTCCGACGTCATCACCACGGATGCGAGTTCCTGGGGGAGGGGAGCCCATCCTTGGGACCTCTCAACACGAGGAGTGTGGGAATCACACCTCTCTTGGATGGCCTCAAATATCCGAGAGCTCCGAGTAGTGAGGGAGGTAATTTCTGCCTTCCTACCCTGTCTTCGGGGTTGGCATCTGAGAAGTCATTCTGACAAGTGTGTCGGTGGCATATTTGAATCATCAGGGAGGCACGAGGTCTCAGGAGGTGATGTGTCTCACACAGGACATATTCCAGATATTTCAGGAACACCAGATTTCACTATCTGCCCCTCACATAAGGGGGGAGGCAAATTCAAGAGCAGATTTCCTCAGCAGGGTGCAGCTAAGACAGGGAATGAGCTCTGGATCCAGGGATATTCACTCAGATTGTGGACAGGTGGGTCTACCGGAGAGGGATCTCTTTTTTTCAACTCCGGCAAACAGGAAGGTGCCGAGGTTTTGTTCTCTGAATCCCAGAGACAGGCCCTTTGCGATAGATGCTCTGCAGATACCCTGGTCCTCGGGCTTCATATATGCCTTTCCCCCCTTAGTACTGATTCCAACTGTCCTCTGGAAGATCAGGGAAAACAGAACCAGGGTCATCATGATAGCCCCCTTCTGGTCCAGGAGGGCCTAGTTCTTTTGGCTGAGTCGTATGTCTCTAACGGATCCCTGGACTCTGCCGGTCTCCCAGTCTCTTCTCTCCCAGGGGCCGGTCCATCATCTGCAGGTCTCAGACTTGAGAGGTGGCTCCTGAGGCGTAGAGGGTACTCCACGGGCCTGATTCACACTTTAATGGCAAGTAGAAAACCTGTCACTACTAAGATATACGGTAAAGTGTGGAAAAACTTTGTCCTATTCAAGTGCAAGGCCAGAGGGGGAGGCCCCGGTGACATCTGTCTTGGAGTTTCTCCAGAAGTGGTGGGAGATGGGTCTGTCAGTTAATACCCTAAAAGTGGAGGTCTCAGCGATTGGCGCCTTATTTAATTGTAACCTAGCCAGTTTTTTTTATGGGTATCCCGGTTTATCTAGTCCTCGCGAGCGTGCCACTCCTGTTCCCTGTCTGAAAATGCCTCTGGGATCTTTTTTTTTTTTTTTTTTGATCAGATATTTTTTATTAATCAATACATGTCCAACAATAACATCAAATATTTGTACATTTTACATGTTCCTGAAATTCCCCTTCCCAAAACCCTTCAAAGTCCCCTTTCCCTCCTCCCCCTTATCCACCCCCCGTCCCCTCCCTCCCCCCCCCCTATCTAGACGGCTGATACAGTCATTATATACCTATATAAAAGAAGGCAAATCAGACACTATGTTCAGTGCAAATTATCCCCATCTACATCATGCAATAGTTGTTTCATAGTTCACACTTAAGATCGGGCATCATAACTTATCCTACCCCATAGTTGTGCCAGGGTGACCATATCTTGCCATAAAGATCCAACTTTCCCCTCTTGTGGTATATCCCCTTCTCCAGAAGTGAAACATAGTTGGCCTGCGTCACAAACTCGCTTCTCGATGGCAGCTCTGTCCCAATCCAATGTTTTGCAATCAGCTTGCGTGCAATATATAACAGTCGCGCAATGGCTATCTTGGCTGCATCGTCCACCTGTATCGCATCCACAAACCCCAGCAAACACACCACTGGATCTCGAGGTACACTGCACCCATACGCACCTCCCACTCTAGCAAGCACCATGATCCAGAATGCTGACAACCGTGGGCATAGCCACAACATGTGGAGCAGGCCCGCTGGTTCCGTCCGACACCTTGCACATTCCGAGTTTGATCTTAGTTTAATTTTATGTAGAAATTCTGGCGTTCTATATACTCTGTGCAAGATGTAAAGCTGTGACAGCCTGCCAGCTTCGCTTAGTGACTGCCTCGGAATCCACTCCAAGATTGCTTCCCATTTGTCATCCTCCAGGACTCTCACCTCCATCTCCCACCGGCTCCTGGCCCTAATAGGATACTGAATCAAAAAAGTATGCAATATGTCCCGATACGTAGTCGCTGTCACCTCTCTCGTAGGCCCCCCCTTCGCAGACGTAGTCAAGAACCAAGTCCCTCTGTATCGTCAGCGCGCCCCTCTCCGCCTGTGTCTGAATTGCATGTTTCATTTGTAGGTACTGATACGTACCCCTCTCGTGTAAACCATATTCTTCCCTCAGCATAGAGAAGGGTTTGAGCCTCCGTCCTTCCAGCACTTGTTGTGCCAACACAATTCCCTTCTCCCTCCACTCTACCAGGCACCCCATTTTGACAATCTCCAGAAGATTGGTGTTACACCACAAGGGAGAGTGGTTTGTCAGTCCCCTCACTCCCCTAATCAACTTCAATTTTTCCCAGATATTCTGCATCAACAGCATAGTAAGACATTGCCTTCCCATCAATGGGCTCCTGTTGGTCACTCCTTCCATAACTTTCTGAATAGAGGGTCTTTCCGCCCTCTGTGCCCATCCCCTCACATGCTGACTCTGTGCTATATAGTACAAATAAGGGTTAGGCAATGCCAGTCCACCCTCATCCTTGGGCCTCTGAAGAAGTTCCAGTCTCAGTCTGGCCTGTTTTTTGCCCCAAATCAGGCTACTAAACAAAGAATTGATCTGCCGGAACCTGGCCCGGGAAATGGATATTGGAGCGTTGTGAAAAACGTAGAGCAGTTTGGGCATCAGCACTATTTTAATTAAATTTATTCGGCCAACAACTGAGAGGAGTAACCTGTCCCATGCCTTCAACTTATCTTTAATAGTCTCCAAGACTGGCGTCAAGTTCAAATCTCGAAAATTGGTAATGGGAGTCGATACCCAAATCCCAAGGTTAAATCTGTCTGCCACCTTAAGGCCCCCACTCTCCACCACAGATGACCTCTCCTCATCCAATGGGAACAATGTGGACTTGTGCCAATTTATTCTAAGTCCGGACATGTCTCCATATTGATCAATAAGTCTCATAGCTCTTGCCAGTGAGACTCCAGAGTCCTCAAGGAACAGCAGAACATCATCCGCATAGTGCCACCCTCTCTTCCATCCCACCATATCTAAACCCAGTCAGTTCCCTATCACTCCTCAATTTAGAAGCCAACGGTTCTATAACAAGTGCAAATAGAAGTGGAGAGAGGGGACACCCCTGCCTAGTACCCCTCCGCAGACTCATCGGCCCAAACAGTGTCCCATTAACCCGCACTCTAGCCACCGGCTGGGTGTATAACAGACGTATCCATGATAGAAATACAGGCCCAAAACCCAGGAACTCCAGTACCACCCATAGAAATTGCCAACTTACACAATCAAAGGCCTTATGAGCATCCAACGAGGCTGTAACTCTCCTACCCGCATTATCAGTTGGTAACTGCATATTAAGGAATAGTCTCCTTAGGTTCACCGTGGTGAACCTGCCAGGCATAAAACCTGACTGATCAGGATGTATCAGAGTATTAACAAAACCCGTCAGTCTATTATTAAGATACTGGCTAAAGCCCTGGCTGTCTGCGGATAGTAAAGAAATAGGTCTATAGGATTCTGGAAGTCCCAAGTCCCTGCCCTCCTTAGGTAGAACAACAATTGTCGCCTCTCTCATGGACGCAGGCAGCACCCCTTCCTCCCTTGACCATTCTAACACTTCCTGCAGCTACAATACCTCCTCCAAGCGTTTATAGAGTTCCGCTGGTAGCCCGTCTGCCCCCGGCGCCTTATCATTGGCCATGGACGCCAAAGCTATACTTAATTCTTCATATGTAATCGGGGCCTCCAAGTTAGATCTATCTGTTTCTGACAACCTAGGCAGCTTCAGGTCAGCTAAATATGCCCCAATACTATTCGTGCTGGCCTCCGTCCTAGAGGAATATAATCTCCCATAGAAATCCAGGAAAATTTTCCCAATATCAGTGGAGTCTGTTGTCTTAGACCCATCAGGTCTATACATCGAGTAAACAAAGGGAGTCTTCCTCTGTGCCGAGGCCACCAACGACAGCAAGTGTCCAACCTTCTCTCCCTCCTCATAAAAGGCCATCCGTCTAAATTCATTTCTTTTGAGCGCATTGTCAAGTTTGAACCCATCCAGCTCTTCCTGTGCAGTCCGCAGTCTAGTCGCTGCTCCTCCCCTGCACCTCTGTATCAGAGTCTCCTCAGCCTGCCTCACCGCCTCCAATTACTCTCCTTCCTCCTGTCTTGTTATAGTTTTCCGTATGTTTATTTCTTTAATTAACAATCCCCTTAAATATGCATTCATCGCGTCCCAAATTATTGACGGACTAGCAGTTTGATCATTAAACATACAAAAAGAGGTTGAGGAATTTTTTATCTGAACCATATTTATGGACTGCATCCATGCCGGGTGTAGTTTCCAGCTCGCCTTACTGCCCCTCACCACTTCCCCAGATCGTACCATGACATATACAGGTTTATGATCTGAAATAACCCTGGGCAAATAATCGACCGTCAGTACCAATTCATCCATACGACCATTCCCCAGGGCCACGTCTATACGTGAAAGCGTATTATGAGTAGTAGAATAACAGGAGAAGCATCTGACTCCAGGATTCCTTTCCCTCCAGACACCTCTTAACCCCAATTCTTGAAGGAGTATCCCAAAGGGGGTAACATGTCCCTGAGTCCTAAGTGGATTATTCCTAAATTTATCCCAATAATCATCCTGGACATTATTCAGATCTCCCACTAAAAGCATAGGTATCTCACCCAAGTGCCCCATCCACTCCATAACTTCTTTGATCTTCCACTCGAGTAAGGCGGAGGGATGTACATAGCCACAATGGCCGTCAATCGTCCCTGTACTTTACACACCACTATAACATATTGTCCCTCTGTATCCACACTAGTTTCTATTGCTTCAAATTTAGTGGTCCTAGGGATCAACACAGACACGGGGGGTGTCGAGTAGGAAGAGTACATAGAATGGTAGGACTCCTGAATCCATCTTTTCTGCACAAGATCCAGCTTTTCCTTCACCAAGTGCGTTTCCATTAAACATATAATCATTGGTTTCTGGTCTAGAATATATTGGAACACAGCCGCCCTCCTTAGTGACATCAGACATCCCCCTCACGTTCCAGCCCAACACTTTGTCAGCCGTCCCATGTAATCTGCGTTCTTATAACCGTTCTCTGCCGTCTAGATTCCCTCTTCCCTCTGAACTCCCAGCTCCTGCATTCTCTTTTTAACACCAGTAAATTCTCTCCGTTGCCTTTGTACGATCGGTGAGTAATCTGGGTATATCGCTTTCTCTTGGCCGTTATATGTCATGTCCTCCGCATCCCTTGCCTTTCTCAGAATTATGTCTCGATCCCTAAAGTTCAAGATCCGGGCCAGGATCGTACGAGGCTCCGATCCCGGTGACCGGGGCTGCATCGGAACTCTATGGGCTCTTTCCACGGCATAAACTTTAGTTAAGGATGACTCTCCAATTTTATCCTTCAACCATTGTTCAATGAAGGCAGTGGGGTCCCTTCCTTCCACCTTCTCGGGGAACCCCACTAGCCGGAGATTATTCCTCCGTGATCTATTCTCCAAGTCATCATTTTTTGCCAGTACTTCAGCCAGCAGCTTAGTATGTTTGTTGTCAGATTGCTGCAATTGCTGCACTTTATCCTCTGTGACTCCAACCCTCTCCTCCACCTCCGACACTCGTATATCAGATTTCTTTAAAGCCATGTTAATGCTGGCAATTTCTCCTTGTAGTCCCTGCACACTGGTTGCAACAGTATTTAGAGTCATTTTCATGGATGAAACTAAGGAAAACAAGTCTTTCAGAGTAGGTTCCTCTGGGACCTCCAGTCCCTGCTGCTGTTCCTCCATCCCCTCCTCCCTCTCTGCAGCCTCATTCCTCACCTCCATATCTCCCTTTGATCCGTTGCCATCCTCCTCCACCTGGCCTTCTCCTTCCTCCTCACCCACCTCCAATCCATCACTGTTGTGTGCAAATTTCTGCAGCTTCATAGCTGCCGTTATTGGTCTTCTGCAGGCCGCGTTCTCCCGCTCCGCTTCCAAGCGCGCGGCGGCTCCATCTTGGGGGCTCCCCCTCCTCCATCTTCCAGCTCCTGCTGTCTGCGGCGGGTCATAATCTCACTCCCGGGCCTCCGGTATCAATCCTCCGCCTCTAGGCTACGCGCCCACTGTTGCAGATGGCTTGTGGGGAATATTACAAGGGCTGATGCAGGATAATAGTCCAGTGTTCGGCGGGAGCTCTCCTTTGCATGTCCACTCACCTGCTCCGCTAGCAGGGCAACCGCCTCTGGGATCTTAATTTAGTTTTGGATGCTTTGACTAAACCCCCCTTTAAACCTCTTTCCGAGGCTTCCCCCTAAGGTTCTCACTCTGAAGGTGTGGTCCCTTTGGTGGCTTTGACCTCAGCCAGATGGCTTAGCGACCTGCAGGCCCTGTCAGTGGTGGGGACTTATACTCACATTTTGGATGATGGGGTAATTCTCAGATTAGACCCCAAGTATCTCCCAAAAGTGGCCAAATATTTCCACAGGGTTAAGAAGATAGTGCTTCCTTCCTCTTGTGACCATCTGACAAATCATAAGGAAGAGATCTTACACACACTAAATGTCAGGAGAGCTTTGATTAACTATTTAGACGTATCAAAGAATTGTAGAACTGAACCTATTTGTAGCTTTTCAAGGGGCATCTAAGTGTATCTTAGCTAGATGGCTACAGGAAACTATTGCCTTAGCCTATTCCGCTAGTCAAGTTTCCATTCCTGAAGGAGTTACTGGACATTCTACCAGGGCAGTGACAACATCATAGGCAGAGAAGGGAGACGTTCCCTTAGAATTGATCTGTAGGGCAGCTACATGGTCTTCTCCTTCTACCTTTTTTCAGGCATTATACAGAATGGACCAATTATATGGATACACCTAAATAAAATGGGAATGGCTGATGATATCAACTTCCTGTTTGTGGCATTTGGCAAGGGGAAAACTTTTACAGATGGGTGGTGACCATGGTGGCCATTTTGGATCCAACTTTATTTTTTTTAAATGGGAAGAGGGTCATGTGACTCTGCTCTGAAAGCAGGTGACCGCCCGGCACCACCGACATCACTCCTTTGCATGAGGCGACGTAGTGGCGATGACGCCGGCGATGGGCCACATCGCCTCTGTAATGGGCAGCGATATTGCCCCATGTGACGGGGCCTTTAGTGTTAAAGTCAGACAGTTGCCATTTGAAATGACTTTAGTTTTGTGCCATGTCTGCATTCTTTTGGTTTTGGTTCACGTTTGGGGTGTTGTGATATGTTGAATTTCTTTGGTGGTGGTTAAGTACTAATCCGATCTCTGTAACCCAACTGAGGTGTAGGAGAGGTACCGCCTCTTTTATCTCAGAGGTTTCCTGCCTTGGATGGGGCGGTCCTCTCTCTCAGGTGGTGCTGTCATGGCTCCAGAAAAACCTATTACCAGTAAGTAATTTAGATTTTAATTGCAGCCATTTGGTAAATTCAAAAAAGTTCATTTTTTTTTTTCTAATTAATGTACACTCTGCACCCCATCTTGACCAAAAAAAGCAGAAATGTAGATATTTGTGTAAATTGATAAAAAAAAACCAACTGAAAGCAGTCAACATGTGACTCCTCGGGGATCATGCCTGTGCTGTGTTACGTCTTGCTCAGGTGGTTGCTTGAAGCAGCTCCTTTTGGGGTGTGATCTATCAGGGAATGGCATTCTTCCAGCAGACACAGCTTTCATCACACTCTTCTCCTGCAATCTTGGTGAAGCGTAGATTAGGTTCCTCCATGGATAGAAACGTCGTCTTCACTTATCCGGTCACAATTCCTAGAGTTGGCGGTGACGTCTCTCTCTGGACTTCGCTGGTGAAGAACAGACCAATGTTTTTTTGTTCAAATGATCAAAAATTCATTTTCCGACTCCAAACAAAGAATGTAAACATCATCAATATATCTCTACTACAGTAAAATGGATGAGGTCTATCTCTCCATGTCCTCAGAGGAGACAATTTAATCCTCCACCACCCAAGGTAGAGGTTGGCTAAACTGGGCGCAGGTGTTGCCCTAATTGTTGATGGTAAAGGCAACGGCCGGAGGTAAAGACATTATTTATGCTTCGGGTTATTGGAACACTGTCGTCCTTTTCATCCCCATAGTACTCGAGTGTATATGAAGTAACTCGTCTTGTAGGATCCTCACCTATAGCTCAGCATTGAGATCAACATTGATCCTGGTCAAGTATCCAAAGTCCCCATATCATTAGGCTTCCTCCACCCAACACAACAGTTCCTTCAATTTCTCGTTCCTTTAGCTCATATTTCTCTTGTCTCTTCCAGACCCATTTGCAGCCATCAGAGCCATCTATTGACTTTCATGTCATTGCTCTAAATCACCCATTTTCACTCTATCATCCACTTTTACTACGAACTGTGTGAAGCGGGAGCCCTGCATGTGTGCGAGATACAGGGAGCTGGGGGGAGTGTATAGAGCGGAGCTGCGTGTGTACGGTGTGTAGTGATGCTCCAGACCTGTGATGGAGTCTCCAGTAATTGTATTATTCCCCAGGATCTCTCTGATGTTCCATCGTCTCTTCCCCCATTCAGGTCTCTACAATATCGGATCCTCTCACATCTTCTATAGAAGAGAATTCTCCTGATTGACCATCAAGGATGGATCTGGACAGGGACAAGATGGCGGAGAGGATCTTACCCCTCACCCTAGAGATCCTCTTCCTTGTTACTGGAGAGGTGAGAGATGTCACATGACCTCATTCTTCTCTATGGACAGAATAACGGACAGAGCTGGAGAGGTGAGGACTCTGGAGATGTCTGGAGACTGGAGATTTATGAATGTGTCTCCTCTCCATAACCAGGATTACACAGTGGTGAAGAAGAGCTGGAGTGATCTGTGCTGTCAGGACCCTGTACAGTGTGAGGGAAGAGCCCGGGGCCCGGGGCCTCCACCTCACCCCCTGATACATGAGGACATCAATGAGCAGAAGATCCTAGAACTCACCTACAAGATGATGGAGCTGCTGACTGGAGAGGTGACACTGCTGGGAATGACTGGGACATTTTACAGTAACGCTATGAAGGGATGGGGGAATGATGACAATGCGGCTATCATTGTATGTGTCAGGTTCCTATAAGGTGTCAGGACGTCTCCGTCTATTTCTCCATGGAGGAGTGGGAGTATTTAGAAGGACACAGAGATCTGTACAAGGACATAGTCATGATGGAGGATCCCCTCACATCACCAGGTAATAGGACTAAATACACACGGCCTATAATGATCTGTGTGTAAAGAATGAATTCAGTCCTGTATGTGTCTCCTCCAGGTCTATCCAGTAAGAGGACAACACCAGAGAGATGTCCCCGTCCTCTTCTCCCACAGGACTGTAATCCAGAAGATCCCGATGTTCCTCCGGATGATCAGGTAGATGGAGAGAAGGTGTGATGAGATCTCCCTATGATGTGTAGACGGCTGTGAAGATCTTGTCTCAGTCTTGTTTTCTCCCCCACTATTAGATGTGTTATACTTGTGTAATGAGATGGGTGGAGATGGCAGATTACAGCTGATCACAGATGGGACTTCTCCATTTGTCTGTGACTTTTACAATCTTTGTTTCAGGGTGAAGATCTGCCCCATATTAATCCTCCAGAGACCTATGTGAGGGGTGATGAGCGGAGGACAGAGGAGATCCCTACAGATCACCGCCCAGGTGAGTAGTGGCCTCTACAGTCACTTATTCTCCGCTTGGTACAATGATGTGTTGGGTTTTGTATCTTCTATGTAACCCGTTCCCTGTTCTGGGCTCCGACCTCACAAGCTGCTCTGCTCTTCTCAGCAGTCTATGAAGCAGTTGGGGGGTCTCAGGTCCTGAACATCCCCCCCCACCTGCAGACAATTACAGAGGAACCGCCATCATATTTATTACTGTAAACTGTATATATCACTAAGAAGGGGCAGAGGGGCTGATTACAGCTTGTGTTGTCTCCACTGTATTGCAGAGTTTTGGGCTATTGAATTGTAGGAGCCCAATATGCAAATTTCCCCTCAACCAAAGGGGTGTTACCAGAGATTCCTCGGTGGGGGGAGGGGGCATTACCAGGGATTCCTCGGTGGGGGGAGGGGGTGTTACCAGAGATTCCTCAGTGGGGGGAGGGGGCGTTACCAGAGATTCCTCGTGGGGGGGGAGGGAGTTACCAGAGATTCCTCAGTGGGGGGAGGGGGCGTTACCACAGATTCCTCGGTGGGGGGAGGGGGCGTTACCAGAGATTCCTCGGTGGGGGGAGGGGGCGTTACCACAGATTCCTCAGTGGGGGGAGGGGGCATTACCACAGATTCCTCAGTGGGGGGAGGGGGCGTTACCAGAGATTCCTCAGTGGGGGGAGGGGGCGTTACCAGAGATTCCTCGTGGGGGGAGGGGGCGTTACCAGAGATTCCTCAGTGGGGGGAGGGGGCGTTACCAGAGAGTCCTCGGTGGGGGGAGAGGGGCATTACCAGGGATTCCTCGGTGGGGGGAGAGGGGCATTACCAGGGATTCCTCGGTGGGGGGGGAAGGGGGCATTACCAGGGATTCCTCGGTGGGGGGGAGGGGGCATTACCAGGGATTCCTCGGTGGGGGGGGAGGGGGCATTACCAGGGATTCCTCGGTGGGGGGGGGAGGGGGCATTACCAGGGATTCCTCGGTGGGGGGGGGAGGGGGCATTACCAGGGATTCCTCGGTGGGGGGGGAGGGGGCATTACCAGGGATTTCTCGGTGGGGGGGAGGGGGCTTTACCAGAGATTCCTCGTGGGGGGAGGGGGTGTTTCTTTTTCTGCTCTGACACTGTCCAATCATAGGAAGGTGGAATCAGAGAGGGGGGAGAGAAGCCCCCAGAGAATGTCAGAGCAGACATTTCACCATATGACGCTGTGCGGCCTCCATCACACTAATGCCACAACAAAGATGGCTACTGCATTACTTTTTTTTTTTTATTTCCTAGTAAAAAATGTGTAGGGCTTCACTGTATTTTCTCTTGCCAGTGCAGGTAAACCATGCAGCTACTGGCTGCCGACCCTCACTGCATGGTGTTACTTTCGCTGGCAATGAAAAATACAGGGAACACCAAGATTTTTTTTTTACTTTATTTAAATAATTTAAAAAAAAATTGGCAAGAGCTTCGCTGTATATTCTATTCCCAGGCAGCTGGGGGCTGGAATTCTCAGCGTGGTGAATACCAAGCGTTCTAGGCCCATCATACTGAAAATTGCAGCCAGCAGCCACCCAGAATTAACACCAATTAACAGGGGCAGTGTGGGTGAGCAGGGGCAGTGTGTGGTATGCATGAGGTGTGCAGGGGTATTTGCGGCTGTGCTGGGGGTGAGCAGGGACAGTGCGAGGTGAGTGGGGGTGATCGGGGGCTGTACGGGGCTGTGAGCAGGGGCAGGCGGGATGGAGCGCTGTGGAGCAATGAGTCAAGTCAAAGGCTGCAATTGGGGGGGGCGGAGTTAACAGGGGCATCACAATGGGCATGGCGGCGGGCTGCTTTAAATTTTCCGCTAATATCGCGCTGCTCAGTTCATTGGTCACGCTCTCCCCGGCATGCAACCAATCAACTGAGCAGCGCAGTATTGCCGGGAGATTTATAGATGGCTGCCACTCATCTCATCGCTGATCTCCCGGCGGCGGCGCTGCTAACCTTCTGGCAGCGGGAGATGAGCGGCTGCCACCGCCAGGAGTTCAGTGGCAATCACCGCAGGTTTCCCGGCGGAATAGGAGTGACGTGTGTGTCACTTGCGGAGGCACAGTTCGTGGCCTTGCAGCCACGAACTGCCCCTGCGCAACTGACAGTGCCGCGATGCATTATGGGATAGGGTTACATCGCCCACTGGCAATTATATATTAGATTATTTATAGTGCATTATTAATTCCATGGTGCTGTACATGAGAATGAGTTACATACAAAACACAAGTATAAATTACAATGAACAAACTAACACTGACAGACTGAGTCCTTACCCTGATAGAAGGGAAATATAAATGTGTCATCGCACGAGACCCAGTAGTGTGCGTTCTGGGGTATGTAGAAGAAATTGTGGTAGACAATATTGGGAAAATAGTCGTTGCCCGTCTCTTATACGTAGCTAGAAAATTAATAGCTAAATATTGGATTCAAAAGGATCCGCCTTCTAGACAGGAGTTTATTGTGGTAAAACTGGAGGAAAGAATTTATTTTAAAAGAAAGAACACCAAGTTCCAGGAGAGACCCTGGGCGCCATGGAAAGAATCGTAATATCGATAGTAGCAGAATGATTAATTTGGTATTGCATAGCAGAGATTAGGTACTGATACTGGATACTAAAAGGAATCAATCATTTCTTTAACATGCAATATGCAATGTATGTATATAATTTGGAATCGCTGTCTGGTTTAGGGGAGGGAAATAGTTCATTCTTTTATTGGGATAAGAGGGGGGGGGGGGGGAGATAAAGGTAAAGAAAAGTTATTGGAATATTGTATGAAAATGGGAAAACGTAATGTATATGCACCCTCTTTCTGTAAGCTGTTAATGTTTCTATTAAAATAAATCTGATTTACAAAAAAAAAAAAACACTGACAGACTGGTGCAGAAAAGAGAGCGCCCAGCCTTACGGGGCCACAGTCTACAGGATAATGGGGAAAGACACAGGAGGTCAGGGGCTGCGGCAGCTCCGGTGGTGATGAGATGGCGAGGTCATTGTGAGGCAGCAACTCTGGTGGTAATGAGGTGACAGTGAGGTTATTGTGAGGCAGCAGCTCTGGTGGTGATGAGGTGGCAGCGAGGTTATTGTGAGGCGGCAGCTTCGGTGGTGATGAGGTGGCAGCGAGGTCATTGTGAGGCGGCAGCTCCGGTGGTGATGAGAGGGCAGTGAGGTCATTGTGAGGCGGCAGCTCCGGTGGTGATGAGGTGGCAGCGAGGTTATTGTGAGGCGGCAGCTTTGGTGGTGATGAGGTGGCAGCGAGGTCATTGTGAGGCGGCAGCTCCGGTGGTGATGAGGTGGCAGGGAGGTCATTGCCGGCTGGAGCTTTTCTGAAGAGATGGATTAGTCATGTAACAGAATAAGGACGGACTGTTTGCAGTTGAGGTATGATGAAGCATTTGTGGAGACACAGGGGTCAGTGGGTGCTCGATCCAGGGCCACAGTGTAGTCAGTATTGCCACACTTCCTGGTAATGGTGCAGCTTATTTTTACGTACCGTTTCTAATACTAGGACCTTCTATCCACAGGCAAATTCTGAATCAGGTAGTGCGGATGTAGCATCATTGTTGCCTTTCCTGAGCTACTTCTAAATTCCCATGGGCTAAAGCCATGAGGTGCCTCATCCTTTTCCTACATTTTTGAACATAGTCCAGTATGGCAACCTCTTCTGTGGGGAAGGTGCGCTCCCAACTCTCGTACCAACTCTAAAGGTACCGTCTCACACGGCAATTTTGCTAGGCAATTTTACTGGCAATTTGCTGGTTGCAGTGAAATCATGGACACATTGTTCCATTTGTACACGGCAACAAAATAGAACAATGTGTCCATGATTTCACTGCAACCAGCAAATTGCCAGTGAAATTGCTTGCAAAATTGCCGCGTGACGGTACCTTAAATGCCCTCGTACTTTTCAGCCATACAGCAATTCAAAAATTCCAAGGGGGAGAACCTGATGGAGTCCTGCAGCACCTCCCTTTAAGCGATGAGGAGTTGGTGCAGGTTTTCTCCCAGTCCTCCATTTTGGACTCTACATAATGGCTAATGAGCTGCTTAAGCGTTCCATTGAAGCACTCACACAATCCATTAGTTTCAGGATGATAGGGGTGGTGCACATGGGGCACACTCCATGTTTCTCCTAAAGGATCTAAATAAGCTTGCTTTGGAACTGTGCCCGCTGGTCAATTGGGCCTATTGGGTGTCCAGATGAGTTGGTTGGCTGTAAACTCGTCAGCCAATCAGGGGTGTCGGGCTTCCAGTCGGCTACGTGTATTTCCGGGTCCATCTTCTCCATGAGTTGTTCGAGCATTAGGATATCCCGAAGGGCAGTAGCAGAGTGGGCAGCCCAACCATCGAGCCAGCGGTTAGTGTCATCGGAGTCGATTGCCAAGTTCTACATAGGAGGCACCCTGGAAAGACAAAGTCTGGAACTTGGTGCGATATTTCTCTGGGGTTATGGTAAAAAGGGCCAACAAGGTGTCCTTAATAGTCCCACAGTCCAGGCATTCCTGAGTCCCAAGTGATCGGACAGCCTTCTGGGCCCTGCTAGTTAAACTAGTCCATGCATATTTGGCCCAATCAGTTGTGGGCACCTGGTGTATCATTATTAGCATCTCAAAGCTATGCAGGTATTCACCTACCTCGGTGCTGGGCTCATTAAACACTGGCATGTCCCTGTAGCGGTGATAATTTTCTTGGTGGTGGATCATCATGGGGTTAGTCACTGGCAGTATGGAAACTGGAGCTCCTAAAACTACTTTTATAACATAAGCTCTGTTCTCTTGAGGCTGCTGCTTGGGACCGGGTTGATTCCAGATTGTCACTGGATTCATGAAGTGGCGCACAGTTTACATCCTCTGTGTCAATCTCGGTGGGGTCCTTCTCACCCTCCCCATCATTCTGGGAATCCCAATGAACCAGTTCCTTGGTCAAATCTGACTGAACGTTAGTGTCCCTGTATTCAATCTGTTGAATCTGGCACACCTTCTGTAGTAGCCGTTTACTGTTGGGGCTGTATGACCACTCTGGTCCCATGGCTGAGCCGGTGGGGTTGGACATGGCTGCGTCCAAATCCTGTATGCTTCACGTATGGCCTGCTGGGTATGCTTATATGCCTCCCTGGTTGTTGAGCCCTTGGATGGTGTCGACATATACCAGTCCCCTGCAGTTCCCCTGGATAAACCAGGCTGAGTAGTACCCCACTGCTGCCACCAATTGTGGAGACATGGGGGTCAGTGGGTGCTCTCATCCACTGGCCCAGCCACTATTAGAAAGAAATCATGGATCCGGCTCATCCCAACTGAGTGCCTAATCTCCTTAGCCGTGGGCTGAACAACTTCTCAGACAACACAGGGTGAGGGAACCACACAATGGTAAGGCTTTATTGGGTCCCCAACAGTCAAAGGCATATAACTCATAACCAAACAAAACACACAATGTAACAAGCAACAGAGTAAATTACCTCAGCCGCCATTGTCTTAATTTTGTGGAGTGCAGACTAAATGTAAATAGCCTCAGCCCCTTTCTGTCGACATCATTTAAATGAACATTATCCAGTCGGATTGAAATTAATCCAATAAGAGAGCAGCCTTATTTCATTAATTTTAAATTTTTTTGAATTTATTTTGCTACAACGTCTCAATCTTAGGGGCTACGGTCCCGGTTGGAATCCCATAACCCAAGCCTAGGAATTTCGATTCTGGCTGCCAGTATAACCTTGTGTTATCATACCAGAGACTATGTAAGGAAGAAACCCAGGTTGGGACAGTTCGGTCACCTGGCTACAGACTTTGCTGTGCTCGGTCAGCTTCCTATGCTTATCGCTATTCCTCTCTTGGTGGGTGCCCGCCAAAAGCGAGAAGTGCTCCTGGATTGGAGTAAGTGGAAGCCCCAAGGCACGAACATTCTAATCCCTGGTGAGCCAGCGGAGGGTGAGACTCTGTTGCCTGTTACATTGTATGTTTTGCTTGGTTATGTGTTATATGCTGTTAATTGTTGGGGATCCAATAAAGTCTTACTATAGTGGTTCCCTTTGTAAAAGGCAAATATGTATGCCATCTCCTTTTTCTTCTGATGAGCCTTGCACATTGGTCAAGGTGAAACGGGTCAAGCTCGAAGATATCGCCCTTCTTTGAAAATCACTACTTGAGGATGCAAAACACACGCATGGACACCTGGAGCTACAAGACAAATTACTCCACTTTGGGTGAAGTTCCCAACCCACAAGTCTACTATTGCCTTGTTTTTGCCTTTATGCTGTAAAACTATACTGTATATCTATTGACGTGTATCACCCATAGGGTCAGATATAGGGAAAGCTACCGGTGAGTGGGGGCACCACTAACCCTTAAGGTGTATTACCTCCACTGTTAGGTAGTAACAGCTATTTTAGGGGCAGACATCTTGTAAAGGCATTGACGTTGTATTTTGTCCATGGCGTACGCTTCCCCAGTACTTTGTGTATATATCACCTGTGTATGTGTTTTGTATATATGCTCGGGTCAAACAACCATTTCTAAAGACTTTATGAATAAAAGATTCTTTTACATTTATAATTTGTAGTTGGTAGTCTAAACCTGTAGTCTTGAGAAAGAAAATCCTACCTCCTAGAACAATCTATAATATGATCTGCTAAACGTGACCTGTGTGTTATACTTGGCCTTTCCTCAGACTTTGGTCCGAGCCTTTATTGATGCTGTACAGCAGCGGACTGGGGTGTTTGAAAGAAAATGGACTCCTTGGTCCCACCTGGGCCCACCCATTCTTCAGCTATATGCAAATACCTGTTATCCATTATACCTATTATAGTGTAGCGTAGACTGTAAAACACAGGTGGCTCATGCACACCACTGTGCGCTCACCATTACTGTGATGTATCATTACTGTAGTTTGTATTAGTTTGGATTTTTTGGTGAAAATAAGTTATTAACGATGCACAGGCAGGGGCTGGCTGGCAGATCTTGCCCTGGGGGGCAGTCGACTTTTTGTAGCTGGCGGCCAATTGAAGAGCGGGGGGGTGCAGAGGCCAACTTGAAAAGTGGGTGGGTGACTGCGCTGCTTCACTAGCCGCCGCGCCAATCCCAGGTCACAGTTAGCCTCCACGCTGTCGCCCGCGTCCTGCCTGCTACGTCCCGGGTCTCGTGCGGCTGCTCTCACTGGCTCTAAACTGGGACTAAACCACCGGCCTGGGGGGCAAATGCCTCCCTGCCACCTGGGCCAGTCCGCCCCTGTGCACAGGTTAGGAAGGTGATCACTTATTTATTGGTGGAATCCGCACCATCAGAAGAAGTGGAGCTTTGAGTATTTGGTGAGTTTTGTACCTCAGTATTTGTAAGGCCGACTACACACCACGTTGTGATCAGGTCCGTGGCTGTCTGATGTAAATCTGATAGCCCTGGACCCGATTTTGACATAATGCAGCCCCTATGGTGCTGGACAGGGCCGGATGGCAGCTATTTGCCATCCGGTTTTGTGCCTGTCCGGCAGCATCAGGCTGCGAACGATTTTTGCCTCGGAAACAAAAACGGAGCTTTCATCATTTGTGTCCGGGGCGAAAAATTTAAGCAAACCAGATCCTACCGGATTCTCTGTTCCAGCACGATCCGGCACCCCCTAACATGAGTCTATGGGGCGCCGGCTGCTGCAGTTCAGTGTGAGCTCTGCTGAACTTCAGCACCAGGAGCTGTCCCTTGTGAAGAGGTTCAGCACCATTTCAGTAGGGGACAGCTCCTGAAGCTGCGCTCTGCAGAATCTGACTACAAACAGGACCGGAGGGCATATTAACCCTCCGCTTCTATTTGTCTGGACCTGTCAGGCTGTGTCCGGTGCCTCCTGCAAATCGCCTGACAGGGTAAAAACGTGGAGTGAAGCCGGCCTAAGACAAAACCAGGAGTAAAGCAATCAGAGGTAATTATTTATGCATTTCTCACTCCCTCCTGGTTTTGTCTTATAAATACTGAAGTCACCAAATGCTCAGCTTGCTTTCCCTGGCAGACATCTGCATCTCTGCTGCTGTGTCGCAGGACAGGGAGGGGTTAAACATCCAAGTATTTAATATCTTTTTGAAATAAAATAGTTTCCACTTATTGATATCAGATAAAACGAATGAACCACAATCCACTCTACCAAGACCAATATTACCAGATCGAAGTCAGAAATACCACCACACCGTGACCAGATCATATATCACCATGACATAGTGGCCAAATAATGCCACATACCAGACAAATACCGCCACACCATGATGAAAGCACATAATACCACCACATAGTGATCAAATACTACCACATACAAGGTATAAATACTGCCACACCATGAGACAACATATTGCCACCACATAGTGACTGAATAATACCATATACCATGGACAAATATCGTCATGTCATGACCAAAGCACATAATGCCACGGTCCACCACATATAATAAATTAACAGAAATGTAAAAAAGCTCTGTATATTGGGTCAGTGTACAGGTAATAGTCATTACCATTGACATTATACACAGGAGTTCAGTATATAGTGTCAGTGTACAGGTAATGCAATGATCACCATTGACATTATACGCGTGAACTCTGTATATAGTGTCAGTGTGTGTGTATAGGTAATACATGTAGCTTCCCCCACGTTCAATGTAGCTTCTCCTCCCCATCCATCCATGTTCCTTCTCCCTTTATTCCCCCATCCATCCATGTACCTTTTCCCCCATACACCAAACCATCCATGTACCTTCTTCCCCATCCATCCATCCCGTTCTCCCCCCTTTTCCATGCCGCCCCCCATCCATCCCATTCTGCCCCCTCTTCCAGGCTGCCCCATCCATCCATTCATTCACCATTGCACTCTGTCATCCCCCGGCTGCTATCTTCGGCTGTAACAGCGCCTTACCTGACTACACACTCCTGATCCTGGCAGCTTCTTCCTCTGTGGCTCCTGGTCTCCCGCTTGCCGACACCAGGCAGCTTCTTCCTCTGCGGCTGCCAGTCTCTGGCACCGGGTACCCCGGCAGCTTAGTCATCTGAAGCTCCCAGTCTCCAGCACCCGGCAGCACAAGCTACCACCAGGGGCCCGGCAGCACTAGGCACCACGAATTCCGGCAGCACCAAGCAACGCAAGGCACCCAGGGGCCCGGCGGTACCAACCATCACCAGACACCCAGGGACTCTGCAGCACCAGGCACCACCAGGGGCCTGGCAGCACAAGGCACCCAGGGGTCCGGCACCACCAGTATGTCCGGCACCACCAGGGGGGGCCCGGCGCCACAAGGCACCACCAGGGGGGGCCTGGCGCCACCAGGGGGGGCCTGGCGCCACAAGGCACCACCAGGGGGGCCCCGGCAGCACCAGGCACCACTGGGGACCCAGCCCCACTATGAGCCCGACAGCACCAGGCACCACCAGGCATGCAGGGGGCCCGGCCCTACTATGGGCCAGGCAGCACCAGGCACCACCATGAGCCCGGCAGCATCAGGCACAATCAGACACCATGGGGGCCCGGCACCAGCAGGTGCCAGGGGCCCCGCAGCACAAGGCACCACCAGGGGGCCCAGCACCACCAGAGGGGCCGGCAACACCAGGCGCCCAGCACCACCAGGTACCCTGGGGGTCCGGCACCTCCAGGGAGCCTGGCAGCATCAGGCACCATGGGGGCCTGGCAGCACCAGGCACCCTTGGGGCCCGGCATCACCAGGCACCCTTGGAGCCCGGCAGCACCAGGCACCCTGGGGGCCCCCCCGCTCCCCATACTCACTCTTTCTGGGTTGCTATATATTCTTGTGTTGGTACTTTGTATTTACGAGGTCCTATCATAACAAAAAGATATACAAGATATTACAATTTACATATATGCATAAAACAGTTATTAAAATAAATGGGAATAATTGAGAAATTGCAAGACCTGTGCCACGTGGTGACGATCCCAGATTCTGTTGGGGGGACGGCTCCCCAGAAATGTGATTCCTCCACGCAGCGAGGAGTGCTTGCGTCTGACCCCAAAATGGACGCTTTGGTTTTACGTAAAGGGGCTTAAAATCCAGGAGCTGTGACTTGTGTCCACCTCCCTGGTGGGCTGGCTCTCTGAAACCCACCTTTTTCACAATTCGCAAAAAAACTCCATGTTTCATATTTCTGGATTGGAGGCTCCCACATCCAAGATATGAACATCATGTTTACCCTCGGGATATTACAGGCGATTTGAAACCAAAGATGACATATCTGTGATGGGCGGAAGGTGAGAACTAATTTCCTAGGTTTCTGATACTACTAAGGCTGCCTTCAGACTTGCAGATGCATCTGCAGCGTTTTGCAGATGCATCTGCAAGCATCTGCATGCAGACCGCGGCCCCTATATGTTTATAATGGAGAGCACGGCGGTCTGCAGATGCTTGCAGACTGCCGTGCGCTCTCATTGCCCGCCATTAGTGATCTGTGCGCATGTGGATGCCTGCGCACAAATCACACACTCTCGCCCGCACCAGGGACTCGACATGCTGCGTCCCGGGTGCGGACGCGGGACACCGGAAGGAGCAGATATCGTCCGCATCCGCACCCGAACGCAGCAAACGCTGCCAAACGTAGGCACTATGCGTTCCTATGTTAAACATAGGAACGCAGTGCGCATGCGTTTGAATGCGTATGGGAACGCAGTATAAGCTGCGTTCACATACGCAAATGTGAAGGCAGCCTCAATCAGCAAAAATATAAACATTTCAAAATATGAAATTGTGACATGAACGTGCGTTATTAAATTTGACTTTAAAATAGCCATGTTCTAAGGCAAAGGAATCCTGGAGGGAAAGAAAAGTAATCAAGTTGCATTCTTTCAGATCGTAAAACTTTGGGTCCTTGTTAGGATTGCCATATAATGAAATGCTTCTCTGTCCCAGGGTTTGGGTCAGGGGGGGGGGCCTCTGGTTAGTGACCATTTGCAAAGACACAGATTTTGAAGCTAATGGCGGGTTTACACGTTGCGATATCGTAGTCCAGTTTCAATGAAAAGTCACGTGGTTCAATCGTTGGAGCCGAAATCGTTCCTGCGTTGTATGGTGTGAACGTCCAATACGATGCAGGAACGATGTCAATGCGATATCGGGGATTGAATGAGCGTGCTATTCAATGCCCCGATATTGAAGGGAGATTGAAGTCGGATCGTGCTGTGTAAACGCACAACTACGATGCGATTTGAAACGTCACCAATTCACTCCCATGTTAAGTGTGCGATCCTGGATTGGGGGGCGTAGACATCGCACGGACGTTGTATTCCGATATCGCAGCGTGTAAACATCCAATGCGATGCGGGAGAAACGTGCACTAAATGCGCGCTCCCGCGCCATTGAACTGCGATATCGGAACGAGATTGAAGCGTGTAAACCCACCTTAAGAGTTGGGTGTCAGCTGTGCTCCAAAATAGAAGACAGCTAAAAATGAACGACAGAATCTATACTAAGGATGGGTCCTCCGCATCATAGTAGTGGATAACACTTTTGAGACTGTATTCATACGTTGTGGTGTTTTTGCTACATTTGCTGTTATCGCACATTATGATGGTAATTTTGCAGCCAGTGCTGAGGTTTTGTTGCGGTTTAGAAACCCCGCCCTGTAGTAACACATAAGTGCGACCTTAGGTCTTATTACACAGGCAGATAATGGTCTCTAACAAGCACCGACAGCAGTAATGTTTAATCCTGTATAAACTATAAGATCGATGGTAAATTTTCTATAGTTTGATGCTTATATTGGTGCAGTGGGACACAGGGAGGTGCAGATATTGCAGGGGGCCAGCTGGGACATGTAGTTCCCTTGACAGCAGATGGTGATGTCACCGCATACGAGGTGTCAGCACTGAGTGCGGAGGCTTCTCCCACCGGGTCTATGGCAGCTTGTGGTGAGGAGACTGAACACCTAATGTTCATTGTCACAAAAACTTAGTCAGAATCTGCAGCTCTCTGGTGCCCTCTTATCCTGCTGGTCAAACCCGGTATTGCCCGACAATAAGACAAGGAGCCCAGCTGCCCTAATTTATGTCATCTACTGCGGAGTGTGATGCGACAGGATGTATATATACCACCAGCTCCTGCCAGGAACGTATATATACCTCGATCCAGTCACCCTCAGTCCCACAATACCAAAAGATTATGCTGCCACCACCGATCTTTCAGGTGGATCGGTAGCTTGAATGGTAACGTGAACAACAGCGGGGAGGACGTGGTGAGCTCACTCGTGGAACAAGAAGAACGAAACTAGTAAATTATTGTATTTTACTCCCAAAAGTTGGCAGTGTTTACAAAAAGATATACAAGATTTTACAAAAGAGACAAGTTACATATATGCATAAAACAGTTATTAAAATAAAAGGAACAAAAGTAAGAAATTGCAAAACCTGTGCCACACGGTGATGATCCCTGATTCTATGTGTGTGTGGGGGGGGGGGCTGACTCCCCAGAAATGGTCTAGGATTCCTCCACACAGCATTAGGGACTCGCTGTGTCTGTGCCCCAGGATGAAATTAAGCCAGAATGGACGCGGAGAGTTAAGACATCTCTGGCTGTCCTTTCCACATTTTTAAAACAATGACAAAAATATATTTTTTCCTGACATATTCACACATCAGCCAGTAGAGGGCAGCACAGTACATAGCACAATGCACATTTATCAGACCACAGTGTCCGCACATAAAATGCATTATACACTGTGCAGAATTATTAGGCTGATTTGCTTTCACATTGCGATTTTGTTCAATCCGATGCTTTCAGATGAAAATCAGATGCCATCGGTCAGATTTCCTAACGGATCTTGTTGATCAGATCCGATAGAAAATCGGGCCGATGGCATCGATTTTGTCCAATTTTCTATCGGATCCGATTTAAATGGCACTCCGCCCACTGAGGGCTGGGGGAGGGCTAGGACAGGTTTTGGGAGCGGTCTGGGATTTGGAGTATGCTCAATACATCTTTTCGGATCAGATTTTTCCATCCGATCCGATCCCCATAGACTACCATTTTATTTTAATCGGAACGAATCGGATCCGATTTGAAACTCTGAAACCAAAATTGCAGCAGTCTGTGATTTTGGCTACTGAAAAAAATTGGGACAGAATCGGATTGCAGGCAAATTGGATGCCATTAAGTGTAAATCCGATCCGATTCCCACTGGAGAACATGGGGGCTAATTCGGATCCAATGCGGTCTGATTTTCATCGGACAGCATCGGATTTAACAAAATCGCAATGTGAAAGCAGCCTTATGAGTATTTTTATCATATGATACTTTTTATCCATGTTGTCCTACTCCAAGCTGTATAGGCTGAGAGCCAACTACCAATGAAGTAAATCAGGTGATGGCATCTCTGTAATGAGGAGGGGTGTGTAAAGACATCAACACCCTATATAAGGTGTGCTTAATTATTAGGCAAATGCCTTTCCTTAGGCAAAATGGGTCAGAAGAGAGATTTGACGGGCTCTGAAAAGATGTCTTATTGTTTGGCAATCAAGCGTTTCATGGCAAATAGCCAACAGGGTCGCAAGAAGCGTGTTGGGCAAAAAAGGCGCAAAATAACTGCCCATGAGTTGAGGAAAATAAAGCGTGAAGCTGCCAAGATGCCATTTGCCACCAGTTTTGACATATTTCAGAGCTGCAACGTTACTGGAGTATCAAAAAGCACAAGGTGTGCCATACTCGGGGACATGGCCAAGGTAAGGAAGGCTTAAAAATCACCACCTCTGAACAAGAAACATAAGATAAAACGTCAAGACTGAGCCAAGAAATATCTTAAAACTGATTTTTCAAAGGTTTTATGGACTGATGAAATGAGAGTGACTCTTGATGGGCCAGAGGCTGGATCAGTAAAGGGCAGAGAGCTCCACTCCGACTCAGACGCCAGCAAGGAGGAGGTGGGGTACTGGTATGAGCTGGGATCATCAATGATGAACTTGTGGGACCTTTTTGGGTTTAGGATGGAGTGAAGCTCAGCTCCCGGACCTACTGCCAGTTTCTGGAAGACAACTTCTTCAAGCAGTGGTACAGGAAGAAGTCGGTATCGTTCAAGAAAAACATGATTTTCATTCAGGATATTGCTTCATCACATGCATCCAACTACTCTACAGCGTGGCTGGCCAGTAAAGGTCTAAAAGAAGAAAAAATGATGAGGTGGCCGCCTTGTTCACCTGATCTGAACCCCATAGAGAACTTGTAGTCCCTCCTAAAATGTGAGATCTACAGGGAGGGAAAACAGTACACCTCTGGGGACCGTGTCTGGGAGGCTGTGGTGGCTGCTGCACACAATGTGGATCGTAAACAGATCAAGCAACTGACATAATCTATGGGTGGAAGGCTGTTGAGTGTCATCTTAAAGGGGGCGATATTGGTCACTAATTATTTGGAGTTTAGTTTTTGCATGTCAGAAATGTTTTTGTTTTTTTATAAATTTTGTGCAGTTATATTAGTTTACCTGGTGAAAATTAACAAGTGAGATGGGAATATATGTGGTTTTTATTAAGTTGCCTAATAATTCTGCACAGTAATAGTTACCTGCACAAACCGATATCCTCCTAAGAGCCAAATCTAAGAAAACCCCACTCCAACTTCCAAAAACATTAAGCTTTGATATTTGTGTCTTTTGGATGATTGAGAACATAGTTGTTGATCAATAATACAAATAATCCTCTAAAATGCAACTTGCCTAATAATTCTGCACACAGTGTACATCTCCTAACTCAAGTCGCCCACAGTAATTCTGGAACAGATCAACAGCCGCACCACAACTATATCACTCAGCATCCAAATATAAACATACACGATCAAACGTCCAGTTGTTGCAAAAAAACAAGTGATATTTAATGACAGGTAAAAACAGGGATTACAACCACAGTAGAAGAAGCAGTATGGCAGGCTGCACAACTGACACACACAAGAGATATATATATATATACACGTCATAGGACCCCCTCATGAAGGTGGAGCCGAAACGGCCGTAGGGGTTGAGGGCACCACTGGCTGACAACACAAGGAGCACTATAGCACTTTATAGGTAACCAATACTGGGTTTTCTGTTGGATATTGGTCTCAATGGGTGGTTGCTACAGTGTGTATATGCAACCAGGTTCTAGAGGTGTGAAGGGACACCTATGATCTAGATCGACTACACATTGAGTCCTTTGATATTATACATACCCAGGAGAAATTGTAATCTGGGTTCATTGTGCCTAGCTGGGTATAATGTTTATATATATATATATTACACATATGTACACCCATGCGGCTACGGATTATGCTTTGTTTTAGTACCATCTATTATGTGCATATACTTTTTTCTGGCTGAACTAGCTCTGTATACCATCTATAACTTATACTATATATATATATATATATATATATATATATATATATATATATATATATATATATATATATATATATATATATAGTGTGTCAGTGGTGCAGCCTGCCATACTGCTGCTTTTTCTGTGGTTGTAATCCCTGCTTTTACCTGTCATTAAAAAAAAAAAAATCACTTGTTTTTTGCAACAACTGAACGTTTGATCGTGGATGTTTATATTTGGATACATGTACCTAAGGTGCGATTAGTCCTGCCCATGTGGGATGTAGTTTGTTCTGATGATTATGGTAGTGAATGTAAACAATCTCTAAATTAAGTTTATTAACTATATCACTCAGCAGTAGTAGAGTGGTACCAGGATACTACACTGGGCAATATATGGAATGGACATTACTAGAATTTAGTGTTTATACAATCTTTGCCTGAAGTAATCAGATAATATAGTTTTGCTATGTACCTTTGTTTGTGTGGGATCTTTCTATTTTTTTATGTTATATTTAAGTATATATATTTCATGTTACATTATTCAAAAATATCCGTTTTATTTTTGGCAGATGACTGCACCAGGAGCTCCACAGGACATCTGATATCTTCAAAATGTAAAGCAGATGATCGTAGTATGTTGCAAGATACACGTGAACAGCATGACTATATCTCCAATATACCCACAGCCGTTCACAGCAAAGATCTGTCATCTCATGATTATAATGAAGTATTCTCTCCAAGATCATCTCAGAATGTTAAACAAAATAAAAGTCACATAATTAAGAAGCCATATTCTTGTTCAGAATGTGAAAAATGTTTTAGACATAAATCAGATCTTGTTATACATGAGAGAATTCACACAGGAGAGAAGCCATATTCATGTTCAGAATGTGGGAAATGTTTTATAGATAAATCAGCTCTTGTTACACATGAAAGAATTCACACAGGAGAGAAGCCATATTCATGTTCAGAATGTGGGAAATGTTTTACACAGAAATCAAATCTTAGTAGTCATGAGAAAATTCACACAGGAGAGAAGCCATATTCATGTGCAGAATGTGGGAAAGCTTTTACAATGAAATCACATCTTAGTAATCATGAGAAAATGCACACAGGGCTGATGCCATATTCATGTGCAGAATGTGGGAGATGTTTTACTTGTAAATCACGTCTTGTTACACATGAAAGAATTCACACAGGAGAGAAGCCATATTCATGTGCAGAATGTGGGAAATGTTTTACTCAGAAATCACATCTTGTAATACATGAGATAATTCACACAGGAGAGAAGCCATATTCATGTTCAGAATGTGGGAAATGCTTTATACGTAAATCAAATCTTGTTACACATGAGAGAATTCACACAGGAGAGAAGCCATATTCATGTGCAGAATGTGGGAAATGTTTTATGCATAAATCACATCTTGTAATACATGAGAGAATTCACACAGGAGAGAAGCCGTATTCATGTTCAGAATGTGGGCATTGTTTTACTCGGAAATCAAATCTTGTTACACATGAGAGAATTCACACAGGAGAGAAGCCATATTCATGTTTAGAATGTGGGAAATGTTTTACTCATAAATCAGATCTTGTTACACATGAGAGAACTCACACAGGAGAGAAGCCATATACATGTTCAGAATGTGGAAAATGTTTTACTGATAAATCACATCTTGTTAGACATGAGAGAATTCACACAGGAGAGAAGCCATAGTCATTTATAGAATGTTGGAAATGTTTTTGAATTACATCTTATCTTTTTTTTCATGAGAGAATTTTGAGATACTATAACATGAGTTTTTTTCTTATTCCTAAGCGCTCACCATTCCTGGAATTTCTGTGCTTGGTTTTAGCATTTGCAGGCACCTCCTGGTGCATTAACTCTGGATACTCAATTCCACTGAGGTTCATGCAGTCAGCTTGCAACAAGGAGGAGATTAAATAATCCGGCACATCCAGGTGTATTAAAAATGTCATAATTGTAAGGATGCTGTGAGCGAGAGACTGCCTTAAGATCTTGTAGACCATTATGTTACCTTTTTACTGATGGCTCCATAAAGAAGAAATATTTTTACTACACCTGGATGTGCCAGAATATTCCATTTCCTCCTTTTTTATAAGATGAGATAATTCATGTTCAGAATTTGATAAATGTTCTATTTGAATATCAGCTCTTCACAAGCATAAGAGAATGTACACAGTGAAGCTTTTGTTATAGTCAGATTGTAACAAAAGTATACAATGTTTAGACCTTTTAAGTTTCTATGGTTCTTTTACCTTCTTGTAGTGATCCTCTTGCTCTTAATAGGAAGGTGCCATGTTTTTATATTACTTAAAATAATAATAAAAGTTACATAACATGTTTTAACTAGTGATGACTTGAATGA
>JARQOC010000005.1:575194823-575212615 GCA_033576535.1 Allobates femoralis
GACGAATGATATTTTTTATAACTTTAATGCTGCCACTGCTGGACACCGTTTTACTTTGCAGGTGTCTGATGCTGACCCTATCTACTACACTGGAGGCGCATCAGCTGTGAATTTAGCACACCAGGGGAGGAGTCCTGGAAGATAATTTGCATATTTCCAGTGCATTTTGGGATAAGTGAAGAGTCTCCATGTCCTCAAGGAACTCCGGATTTTGGTCATTCCAGCGGAAAGGAGGACACCGGACTTTTGACACAGTCTTCGCTGCTTTGATATTGTGAAAACATGGAGTGAATTATGTATATGGACTACATGCTAGAGATGGGCTGCACCTTGCAAGACTGGAAAACACATATTTGGAAGTCGCCTTGTTACACTCATCAGGAGAACTTTACACTAGAACAATGTGGGAAGGGAAGCAAAAGGCCAGGGAAAGCCGTACAGCTGACACATACTATTGAGAACTCTGCTATTAGAAGTGCAAAGAAAGAACGACAAAAAATCTGAGTAATAAAAATATTAGAGAAGGCAAAATGTATCACAAAATAAAATATTTCTATGTAGAAGAATTAAAGTCCGGCACTTGTTCTTCCATTAAAGTGTTTAAGGTTCAAAGTCCATATAAAACATAATAAATTCAAGGCTACACAGCCCCCCATGCCTGTTTCTATACAAATGCACAAAGCCTGGGCAACAAACAAGGAAAATTTGAGCTACTGCTGCAGGAAAATATGATGGCATTGGAATTATTGAAACTTGGTGGACAATACACATGATTGAAATTAAAGGCTAGAAGGATTTAACTTATTTGTAAGAAACAGCCTTAATAAGCGTGGAGAAGATGTTGCATTGTATGTTAGAATAGCATATTTTTCCCCAGAAATTGAAGCTTCAGAGACCAGGATTTCTTTGAGAACTATTTAGGTAAGAATATGTTAACAATAAGATTCTAAAATCTACTAAAAAACATTAAATGAAAACCTAATGTATACCAAAGATCTATACGTATATTTTGTTATGTTATGAATCTTCATATATATCTGTTCTACAATGAAAAAGTGAGCAGCACAGATCTTACATGAAAGGTGCCAGCAGCCAAAACCCCTTCCTGTTGAGGTTTCCAATATATGCTTTAAAAAAAGCTGCAGCACTCCAATCCTTCTTTAGGTGAAAGTTTATTTGACATCACAGCATGGGCAACTGCGACGTTTCGGGTGTGCAAACCCTTCCTCCAGCCAGAGCTTATCAGAGAATCAACAAAATCACACCTTCCTAGGTCTGTGAATTCTTTAGAGTATACAAGGTTCAGACTTCTTAAAGCTGAAAGCTTTAATATAAAAGATACAGTGCTTACAATAAAAGATATAAAAAAATGGAAATAAAAAAGTGACATACAAATATGCAAACAATGAAATAAAAAGGAGAAGCTTACAGAAACCTAAACTTGATTTCTGTTGCCCGATTGGGAGAGCAGAGATATATGGAATGATGATCACAGCAGCTCAGCTGACCCATCTCTGTGACACAGGACTTTAGCTGCGAGAGCCCAGATATAGACTTCCAGTTTAACATTCTACTTCTGGGTCTATGATTGGACACTCACTAATTTAGCCATGCATACATTATTTTTCAAATGCTCCAATTATTTTCCCACAGTAAATATCAACTGCTATACTACTCTATTTGGAGGAGTCTTTGATCCCCTTCTCTTTCTGGCTACAGGTGTGAAGTTTGTCACTGTGTGCTTTTTCCCAGAATGGCACCCTGGGGAGACCTGCCAACTGTGACTGCAAAGTTAGCTTGTGCTTATATAAAACAGGTTGTGACCTTTTGTGGACTGATGTGGAATTTAACCCCTTAACTGTTCTGGTGTCCAGTTCCTGAGATACATATTTCACTACACCTCCCTCCTTATGAATGTGCATGGGGGCTGACTTACAGGTTGGCTCCCTAGCACGTATCTGGTTCCGGCCCACCTTGGCGTGATAAGCCATCAGCGTTGCCGTGATCAATCCCTTTCTTATGTTGGATGGTAAAATCATATTGCTGTAATATCAGGCTCCATCTAAGCAATTTCCCATTGTCCCCAACTACTGTGTTGAGCCAGCTCAGTGGGTTATGGTCTGTTATCACAGTGCAGTTGCGCCCATAGAGGTATGGTTGCAATTTCTGCCGAGCCCACACAATGGCTAAACACTCCTTTTCTATTGTGGTATACGCCACCTCTCTGGGCAGGGGTTTGCTGCTTAGGTACAGAATTGGGTGCTCCTCACCTTGCTGGTTCACCTGGCTGAGAACAACCCCTAGCCCATAAGTGCTGGCATCTGTCTGGACCATGAACCTGCGAGTGAAATCTAGGGCCTGAAAGACAGGTGAACTGGCCAATGCTGACTTTAGGGCAGAGAATGATTCCTCACACTGAGGAGTCCAGGATACAATTTGGGGACGCTTCCTCTTGGTCAGGTCAGTTAATGGCTTAGCCAGAGCACTGTAGTTTGGCACAAACTTCCTATAATAGCTGGGGTGGGCTTGTTTCTTGGGGTGGGCCAGGCTGTAATGGCTTCTACCTTCCCTGGTTCAGGTTTTAGCAGACCTCCCCCCACCCGGTGTCCGAGGTATTGTACTTCCCTCATGGCTACTTAACACTTCCCAGGCTTTACAGTCAGATCTGCAGTGTAAAGCCTCTGCAACACCTGAGAAAGATGTGCAAGATGTTCCTCTTAAGAATGACTAAAAATGGCTATATCATCTAGATAAGCAAAGGCAAAACCCTCAAATCCTTCCAATAAGTGATTTACCAGCCCCTGGAAGGTGGCAGGGGCATTCTTCATACCGAATGGCATCACTCGAAACTCAAACAGCCCAAATGGCGTTATAAAGGCCGACCTCTCCTGAGCTTCTTTGGTCATGGGTATCTGCCAATATCCCCTACTCAAGTATATAATAGTGAGGTATGATGCATTAGCTAGCTACTCTAACAGCTCATCTATCCTTGGCATGGGGTAGACAGTAGGTGTAGGGGCCCCTGAGCACGTGTCACAACCCCCTTGTATGGATGAGTTCTAGGGCTCAGTGACCGGCTATAATGTGGTTTTTACTGTACCTTATTACATATTTATTGTACCATGTTTTGCCAGACTATGTCTATGTATATTGCCTATGAATTGTATCCTTGCAATGGGGGTCTGTGACCTGTTCACCCTGTCTGTAACTTCCCTTGGTTTTATACGTCCTCAGTAATTTACTGATTCACTAATATCATAAATTTGTGCACTAGCATTTTGGTGGATCTTTTTGACTTTATACTGAGTCCTGTAGCTATTGAACTCTGTTCTCAGGTTTTTCAACATATTTTTGAGTTGCTTAACCATGTGAGTCCATGATGTTTCCCTATATCCTTGTCTTAAACTCTGGGATTTTTGTATTACCCCGAGGGTCAGCATCTCGTCTACCTGCTCCTTCATGTGTGCCTTCACCTCTGCTGACACCCGGTATGCAGACTGTCTTACAAAGGGATTGGTACCAGTGTCCACATGATGAGTGGCTAAGCGAGTCCTCCCAGGCTTCACTGTGAAGACTCCTTTGACCTCATTTGAGCACCCCCATCAGCTCAGACCTCTGACTGTGGGGTAGCTCAGGGTTAACCTCTGCAGACTCCAGGGTCTCCATATACTGAGCCCCAGCCCCCACATCAAGTAATACATCAGTCTCCCCCTCATCAGGCATGCTACAGACAAGACACAAGTCTCCCTGTCATGATGAGCCTTCAGCATATTTACATTAAATACTTTGCGACGCTTTGCTCGTTCATCTAGAGTCACCACATAGATAACATCATTCAGCTGCTTGTGCACGGTGTATGGTCCCTCCCATGCGGCCTGTAGTTTGTTCTATAATATAAGGACCAACTCCCAAACCTTTTGCCCCTCATAGGCCCTCAGTCTGGCATTACAGTCATACCAGACCTTCTGGTTGATTTGGGTCTGAGTCACGTTCTCATGAACAAGGTTACTCAGTTTTTGCATTCTGTCCCAGAGTCGCAGTACATATTCAACCACTGAGACTCCCGTAGTTTTGGAATCACCCTCCCAATAGTCCTTAATTAAGTCCAGGGGTCCCCTGACCCTCCTCCCATAAACCAGTTCGAAGGGGGAGAATCCTGTGCTGGCCTGGGGTACCTCTCTGTACGCAAACAACAGATGGGTAAGGTAACGGTCCCAGTACCTTCCTTCAGTCTCCACCAGCATTTTCAGCATTTGTTTTAATGTCCCGTTGAATCGTTCGCAGAGTCCATTTGTTTGGGGATGATAAGCGCTGGCCACAACATGCTGCACTTGTATTTTTTCGCAGAGACTTTCCATCAGATTGGACATGAATTGGGTTCCCTGATCGACTAATATCTCCCTGGGGAAACCGACACAAGAAAATACAGTCAGTAAAGCATCCGCCACTTTGTTCGCTCGGATGGAGGACAGGGCCACAGCTTCCGGGTATAGTGTTGCATAGTCCACCACTGTGAGGATGTACTGTTTGCCCGAGCTGCTAGGTATGGCAAGTGGCCCTATTATATCCACAACCACTTGCTGGAATGGCTCTTCAATCACTGGCAGGGGTATCAATGGGGCTTTCTGTATATTCCCAGACTTTCCAACCCACTGACACACTACACAGGATCGACAGTAGTTGGCTATGTCCGTCCCCATCTTTGGCCAATAAAAGTTGTGCGTCAAGCGAGCTCTAGTCTTTTGTACTCAAAGATGTCCAGCCAGAGGAATTTTGTGAGCAATTGTCAATAATTGTTCCCTAAACAGATAAGGAGCAACCAACCGCTTTTCACAGTCCCAATGTTCTGTGGTATCAGTGGGGAGAGTCTCGTTATACAGTCTGCCCTGGTCCCACTATATTCTCTCTTTGTCAGAAGCAGTAGGGGGTTGGTTGGCAAGACCTCTGAGCTTCTCGAGACTGATATCTGTCAGCAGGACCTCCTGGAAGCTCTGGCTGTCAATCTGCGGGCCCTGGCCTATTGTGAACACCAGTGTCTGGTCTGAAGCTGAGTCTTCAGAGTCTGTGGTCAGGGACCTTAGTGGATCTGTCATGTGAGGGGGCTCCTGGACCTGAGTAGGGCCCTCCTGTTCTGGCAGTTCGGTCTGAGACTCTTCCTATAGTCTCTGGGTTTGAGTCTGAGCCGCACCCTGACTCCGGGTCACAGCAGTCACATACATACAGTCCTGTTCATGGGTACCCTTTTGTGCATTGATACATTTTCCTTCCTGGCACAGGGTCTCAGGTAGGTCACTGGCTTCCACCTTGTCAATAGCATGTACTTGCAAGGGAGGGATATAGTGGGACCCCATTCTCCCCAGGTCTGTGCCTAGCAGCACATTGGTGGGAATTGCCTCTGATACTCCCACTTCCCTCAGTCCTTTCCCTGCTCCTCAGTCCATATACACACAGGCGATGGGTACATCAGGGCTGACCCCTCCAACCCCAGTGATGGACATAGTCTTTCCTGGCATGATATCTGCAGGGGTCACCATTTCGGGACGCACCAGAGTTACTCTCCAGTGTTCGGAGACACAGAACATTTCTGTGTTCGGATCCCGGATTCTGAGGGATCCAGATACAGAAAACAGAATTAGATTTACCGGTAATTCTCTTTCGGGGAGTCCACCACGACAGTCCTCAGGAGGCTGCCTCTCGGCCCTAATAGGGGCAGGAACAAGAGGTTAAATAGCCCCTCCCAACCTCCTCATACCAGTGATTAACAAGGACTCATAGAAATGAAGAACCAAGAACCACTTACACAAGGAGAAATGACAACAAAAGAGTCGCAAAAGAGGGAGGGAATTATACGGGTTGTCGTGGTGGATTCCCCAAAAGAGAATTACCGGTAAATCTAATCTAATCTCCCATCCACCACGACAGCCCTTAGGAGTAATACCAAAGCCAAAAACAGGGAGGGACCACAGCACGAAGAACCTTCGGCCCAAATGTCAGAGCCTAAAACAGAAGGACCCCCAAAGGATAGTGACGGGTAAAGGTGTGAATCGAAGACCAGGTGACAGCCCGACAGAGTAGCACGACGGAAGCGGCTGCATGCTCAGCCCAGGAGACACAAACGACACATGTGGAATGAGTCGTCAGATTGCCCGGAGGAGCAAGGCCTTGGCAAGAAGAACGATCGGAGAAGGCATGGTAGAACCAAGCGTCGATCGCACTACGGGACGTCTACATCCCAGAATACCGACCAAACAGCACAAGCAAATTGAAATCGATCCGCCAGGGCTGTACTTGTATTAGAGGACAGGCCGTCGGACCTCCAACCGAGGAATTCTCATTCCTTCTCCTTCTAAGGATCCTAGCAGAAGGAAGGCAAGACAATCTCCCTGGAGCGGTGGAAATCAGAAGACACCTGTGGAAGGAAGACAGAACCAGACGGAGAATGATACAATCGACCAGGACTTTCAGGGAGGGATCCAGGACGGAGAAAGCCGAAGGACACCAACGCGTCTAGCAGAGGTGATCACCACCAGGAAAGCAGTCTTCCAGGAAAGCACATGCAATAGGACTTATGACAAAGGTACAAAAGGAGACAGAGACAGACCATGGAGGAAGACCGGAAGATCCCACGGAGGACAGTGGTCGAACATCGAAGGACTGAGACGAGATGCCGATCGCAGAACCTCTGAATCCCTGGAAGGGCAGTCAAGCATTGAACGAAGAAGGTGCCGAGTGCCGAAACGTGGACCTGCAGAGTACTCGGCGTAAGACCATCATTCAGACCAGTCTGCAGGAAACCAGGGGACGGGTGATGTGCGGCCGAAACGGAACCGGAGGCGAGACACCGCATCAGGAGTTGAACACCATCCAGAGTTTGGGACAACAGCCATTGGCTACTCCGGAGAGTGGAGACAACCGTATCGGAAAGACCCCGTGTTTTGAAGACCCGGGCTACAGTAACCAGGCAAAAGAAGCAGATGATCCACATCGTGACGGATGAATGGACCCTGAAGAAGGAGGTCCAGCTGCACTGGCAGGAGGGGGGGTGCCATCGTCTTCATGGAATGGAGAAACACCAACCAGCTGTGCCCGAGCCAATGGGGAGCAAGCAGAATCGTGGCCACCCCATCCATCTGGACCTTCTTTACCACCCAGGCAAAAGAAGAATCAGGAGAAGGCGTATGCCAGCTGAAAAAACCCAAGGGTGAGCCATGGCATCCACGGCGAGACAATGAACGTCGGGGGTCAAGAGAAAAAAAATCTCAAGTGACCTCGGCGGTGAGGTGGTCCGCAAACAGAACGACGTCCGGAACCCCCAAGCAGATGAGAGGTCCTGGAAGACCACGTCGTCGAGGCACCATTCACCCGGCAGCCGGTCCGTTCTGCGGAGATAAGCGGCTTGTAAATTTGCAGCACCTCTGAGGTGAAAAGCAGACAGGGACAAGAGATGCATCTCTGCCCACTGGAAAATATGAGAGTACACTGACTGCAGGCTCCTGTAGCACGTGGCTCCTTGGTGGAAGAAATGAGCCACCGTGGACATAATGCCCAAGAACATCCGAACAGGAGACCCTTGGATCAATGAGCAGGAAGCATGGAGGCCTCTTCCAAGGCTTGCAGTTCCCGGAAGGTGGAAGACCGAACCTGGCCATGGCCCCTGAAAGGAAGCCAGGGAAAAACTCAGAGCACCCCAGCCCCACTTGCAGGCATCGGTGTAACAGGAACTAGAGGAGAGGTGACCCCGGGGAGACCCATCTGAAGATGGTCGTGGGCCAGCCAGCAAAACAAGACAAAACGACAAGACAGGGAAGATGAACGCAGTGGAGGTGACCTGACGGAACCCCATTCCACTAGGAAAGGATGAACAGCTGCAAAGGCCAGGAAGGAGCCTGAGCCCTGGCCATCAACTGGATGCAGGCCTTGATGGAGCCCAGGGCCGATATGGCCCTGTGGATGGAGACGGAACCGAGCCTCTGAAGCAGTCGAACTCGGAGCTCAGCCGGAGTTGCTTGTCCGGGGAAGAAAGGATGAATGCCGAAGAGAGACGTGTAGACAATCCAAGGAATACCATCCGACGAGAAGGGGTTCAGGAATGACATGGCAGAATAAACTGCCCTCCCAGGGAAAGGAGGATGCGCAGGAAGGCTGGTAACCCTGAGCGAAGGAGGGACCTGGAAGGAGCAGCGACCAGGAAATCATCCAGGGAAGGCACCACCGAGATGACTTGCATCCGGGCAAATGCCACGACTACTGCCCTGACGTACGTGAACACCCGTGGTGCTGAGGAGAACCAGAACGGGAGAACCCGAAACTGAAAAGGGTGGAACCGGTCCTGAACCGAAAAGCGAAGCAGAAAACACGTCGATCCGCGGACGGAAGGGGATGTGGCAGTATGCAACAGGAGATCAAGCGTCGCCCCAGAAATGCAGACTCGAGCAAGGGAACGGTGTCGATGGACGCCATTGCAAACCTGGAATATGCCACCCGACGGGTCAGAGGTTCCAAGGTGAAGATGAAGTGAAAGGAGCCGTTTGGTGTCCTCACCAAGAACAGGTGAGAACAATGACTCCTACCCACTCCCGCAACTGGAACAGGAACCACAGCACCCATGTGGAGAAGGGACAAGACCTCCTTCCAGAGGGATGACAGGAGTGACCAAGAGGAAGGGCAGGACACACGGACATGGTGGAGAAGAGGGGAGGAGAACACAATCCCCATCCGACTCGAAGGAGGCGCTGAGACTGGGACCTGAAGAAATGACCCGCCACTGGGGGAGAAGGTGGTAAGTTACCGCCCCCCCAGAATGCCGACATATATGATCCAGGTGAGGAGAGGAGAAGATGCTCCTCCATTTACCCACGTGTGGGATAACTCCAGCGGCCACTCTTCCAGTGTCCCGCTGCTGAGCGGCCTGCGGCCGAAGGGTATTGTGGGACGAAAGGACCGAGGCGTCGCTGATCATACAGGGAGGCCTTCCTTCTCAGCCGTCCTTACCAACAGATGGGCCAGGACTAGACCGAAGACGTATGCGCCCTGGAAAGGAATAGAACACAACTTGCAGTTGAAAGCCCTGTCACCATTCCAGGCACGGAGCCACACAGCTCCGTGAGTGGCATTAGACAGCACCATTGACCTGGCTGCTGCTCGGATGGACACAGCTGAGGAAGCAGCCGGAAAACAGGAAGCCATTGCAGCAGAGAAAAAGAAGCCCGGATATCCAGAGGAGTACCCCGGCAATGTGAGCTTCCAGCTGATCCAAACAACGGGCCATGCTTCAGGCGACACAGGTAGCACAGAAGAGAGCCGCATCCAAAAAGGAAGAGGACTCCCAACAACGCCCAAACAGGCCATGAGCATTCCTGTCCATAGGAACTTAGAGCTGAGATGAGGCTTTAAAGGCGGGGTGGTGATAAGCCACCACAGCCATCTGGACGGCCATGTCAGGGACGACCGACCAGAGTGGGGACACCACAGGAACTAGGGGGAACCGTCCTTGCAACCCGGCTGGGACCACAGGACGACAATCCGGAAATTACCATTCGTCCAGCATAAACACCGCCAACTGTCATGGACGGGAAACAGACCCCTGTATAGAATTAAAACCCCCACAATATCTTCCTGGGGGGTATTCAGCTCCCGTTCCCTAGGAAAAGGGGAAGCAAAGTCTCCTGCAAACCCTTATCGGAACCGGAGGCCTCAGAGCACTGGCCCGAATTCCCCGGTGTGATCTTCTGGTGGTTGAACGGGGAGCAGGAGGGGGGTGGAGCCGCAGCCAGGGAGGACCAGACTTCAGAAATGAAGAGATCCTACAGGTTGACTTCAGGGATGGCTGTTCGACCTCTCCGGACTTCGCAGCCCACCACAGGCACAGAAGTGTGTAGGAAGATGACAGCTGTAGAGGACAGAAGCCGCACTTGCGGGGCTGGGGATGGACCTTTATGTGCCTGCACATTCACTCCCTGAAACAGAACAGGGAGAGAAGGAAGAAGCCTAGCCAGTGTGGGGAGGGGATGACCGCACACCCAGGAATCACTACAGCGGCTGAGGCAGAGCCGGGCTCCACAACTACAGGGCCCTCTCACTACCTGCAGAGGCTATCCTTTGGTGGAGCCCTACCAAGGACCCTTGCACAGAGGAGGCCGCTGGACATGAAGGCACCCAGTGCCAAGCGCCTCACTCCCCGCCGGGCCCCGCAGCGGACGACATCACCGCGAGGACAGAGCGCCCGGAGCCGGAAATGACGCGGCCCCCCACCCGGAAGTGACGCGCGGCAGCACGTGACGTCACATCCGGGCGCGAACCGCCGAAGGGAGGAGGAAGAGGCCGGGGAGCTCAGGGAGGACCCCCGCCGGACGGCACCCGCCCAGCGTTGCCCGAAAGCGCGGGAGAGCGGTGCAGACCCGCGCCGCCTGGAGGAAGGGAGGAAGGAGCCGAAGCCCGATCGACCCGGCTGGATCAGGTGAGAGGACTGTGATGCCCTCAGCCTCAGGAGACCTCTTCATGCCCCATAGGGACAGGAAACACTGGTATGAGGAGGTTGGGAGGGGCTATTTAACCTCTATGTGTTCCTGCCCCTATTAGGGCCGATAGGCATCCTCCTGAGGGCTGTTGTGGGGATGGGAGGAGAAAAGGCTGTGGGAGGATCATCTCATGCATCTGCGACAAGTGCTCGGGCAAATCTACCAAGCAGGCTTGACCATCAAGCCGAGAAAGTGCCAGATTGGCATGATCAAGGTCCACTACCTGGGGCACCAGGTAGGTGGAGGTACTCTGAAGTCAGAGCCTGGGAAAGTGGACGTATTGTATCATGCTTGGGCACCGCAGGATACTATAGGCGCTTTGTACCAAACTATAAAAGCCCCACAAAGCCTTTGATGCACCTCAACAAGAAAGGGTTAATGGTATGGGTCAGAAAAAGGTTTATATATGTACCGAAGTAGGTAATATTAAGTATTTAAACTACTGCCTGTTTAGGTGGGGTGGAGCACTCCATACAACTAAAGTCTGAAGATTCAATATTGAGACCAGGGTTTGTCTCCAAGTGGTCGAGAGAGTTGATGTCAGAGACGCAACCGGCAGCTTATAAACCGGAGGTAAAGATCAACAAAGGGTGACATCCATAAGGGTCCCTTTACACGCCACCACTGGAAGGTAGCAACTGCCTGGCTTAAGGGATAATTGTGCCTGTTGCCATGAAATTGCTACGAAATGGCGGCGTGTACATAGGGCAGTTCCTCCCTGTGTCCTGCAGTTGACTCAGATACCTGTTGCTGAGCCGTGCTCAAAAATGGAAGGCAACACAAAGGCACAATTGCCCTGGTAGTGGCGTCTAAACGGGGCACAGGCATGGATGTTGCGTCGCCTAGTGATTTCACAGGGGCGTGCCACAGCGTCATGGATACCACGCCCCATCAGCGATGATTGGTGGGGGCTACTGTGTTACTATTGGCTGTCCCTTCACAGGGCGCCATATTTAAAGAGCTGACCATTCACACTACACAATTGCAATGGCATCATGTATTAGCCAGCCTTCCTGCGCAGGCTAGCCAATCATGACACTATTACGTTGTCCAATCAGCGTATTAGCTTCACGGAATACACAACTCTGTCACGCCTATGTACTTGCGGTGCGAAAGATGTACGCCCATATTCCTTTGTGGTAGCAGCGTGTGAAGCAGCGAAGGTATTCAACAGGAAGTTATCCGCAGGATCTGTCGGAACTTCCGGGAAACAAAGATACCTTCAGCTGACAACGCAATGGCGGGTTGTACATGCGGCATTAGCGATCGGTATCCACAGTTAAAAACGTGCGCGTGCATGTGCGGTGGATACCTGTTGCTAGGCACAGTGGCGGCGTGTAAAGGTACCTTAAGGGAACGTGGCTGAGCCTAGACAGGACAGGGAAGTAATATAGCTAACATCAATGATTAGATCTACCAGTTGGGACCAGCTGTGTAATCGACAGCTCAATGATGCTACTGCTGCCTGTTTATTCTTTGGAAATTCACTTAACTGTAGGTTGAATTTCTGCTGAAGGGAAAAAAGAAAAAAAAACAAAAAAAAAAACATTTTAAATCTTCTCCATTAGCGAGTGTGACACGAGCTTAGTGTAACCGGAGCGTAAGTGCGGATGGAAGTAAGTGTGTGACTTGTGATTCAGTGACTTTGGATTCAGGGAGTTTGGAAAGGAGGAATTACTGAATTGGTTGTATTTTATTAATACTTTAAATTTCTTTTTACTTATCTGTCTGGTACAATCCCCATTAGGAAATGGAGCTCCATAATTGACAATGCCATCCAGTGTACATCTTGCCACATGTATGCAATCCTTGCACAGCCAGTCGAGGGTGCGTACTGCTGTGTGAGATGTGAGAATGTTGTGCATTTGGAACTCCAGATACTGGATCTAAATCAACAACTGGTGACACAGATCCATAGACAATATGGAAAGGAGTCTGCTGCTCACTGAACAGCTGCTCAATGCGATAGAAGTGGGGGAGGATGGTAGCATGGAGCTGCAGGACTGTGAGGCAGCCAGCTGGGTGACAGAAGGTGGGGTAGAGGGAAGAGTGCCAGGGAGGCTAGCCCTGATCTAATCTGGCACACCCCAATAAATTTGCTAAGTTGGCAGATGAGGGGTGTCAGTACAGGGATAGCACTGCTGCAGCAAGGCATGACCTCTGAAAGCCAGAGGAGTGTCTGCTCCAGTAAGGGGAAAAACAGGAGAGCAGGGCAGGCCAGAAAGGTGCTGGTAGTGGGGACTCAATTATTAGGGGAACAGATAGGGCAATTTGTCACAAAGACAGGGATCGTCGAACAGCGTGTTGCCTACCTGGTGCTCGAGTCCATCACATCGCTGATCAGGTTGACAGATTTTCTGGGAGGGGCTGGTGAGGATCCAGCGGTCATGGTGCACATTGGCACAAGTGACAAAGTTAGAGGTAGGTGCAAGGTCCTGAAAGATTATTTCAGGGAATTAGGCTGCAAGCTTAAGGCAAGGACCTCCAAGTTAGTATTCTGCCGCTGCAAGCTTAAGGCAAGGACCTCCAAGTTAGTATTCTGCCTGTACCCAGGGCTGTATTTAGAGTTCCTGCCGCCCTAGGCACTCTCAGAGGACGCCCCCCCCCCCCCACCCCCACTGATCAGTCAGACTAAGTGTATGTGGACACAGCATTTTATTTTTCAGGCAGATCCGCTCAATATCCACCTGAAAAAGCAACAAGTAAATGCTAAAAGGAATGAACTCCTTCACGGCAGTGTAAGGACGGATTGCTGTTCATTTGAATTCATCTGAATTCCAGCACTCAGGGGGTTCACAGATGTCAGTGTCCGTAGCCTTCAGATAGTAGTTAGACCTCCATACACTAAAGTTGGCAAAGCTCGCTGCCAGACGAGTGATTGGACACCTATCTATAGTGCTTGGGGGCTTTAGTCAATTGTTTGGCTGACGTTCAACTGTATTTTTAGTCCAGCTCCCTTACCCTATAATGTTTTAGGATCAAGTCTGTTAACTTAAAGATTACAACATCCACATGACTACATCACCAGAATCACCAGCAATACAATAACACATCACTAGAACCCCTATTAGTATATCACCAGAACCACTGTCAATACAGTCATACATCACCAAAACCATTCAATACATCACCAGAACCTCCATCAATACAATAATACATCATCACTATAACCCCTGTCAGTAAATCACCAGAACCACCAGCAATACAATAATACATAATTAGAACCACCATCAATACATCACTAGAACATTATTTTCCCTATATAAATGTGTATGCAGATTAAATGTCCCATACTGCTCATCCTCCTTCCACATGTCTCATACTGCTCATCCTCCTCCCACATGTCCCATACTGTTCACCCCCCCATGTTTCATGCAGCTCATCCTCCATCCATATGTTGCATGCAGCTCATCCTCACACCCATTCCCCCGAATCCCATGTTGCTTATCCTCCCCCCATACATCTCATGCAGCTCATCCTCCCCCATCCCCCTCCCATGTTCCACGCAGCCTCTCCTCTCCCATGTTCCACGCAGCCTCTCCCCTCCCATGTTCCAAGCAGCCTATCCCCATCCCTCATGCATGTAGCTTTCCCCCATGATCCATATAGCTTCTCCCCCATCCTTGCAGCTTCTCCCCAATGTTCTATGTAGCTTCTCCCCCCCACGTTCCATGTAGCTTCTCCTCCCCGTCCATTCATGTACCTTCTCCCTCTATCCCCCCATCCACCAAACCATCCATGTACCTTCTCCCCATCAGACCATCCATGCATGTACCTTCTCCCCCATCCATCCATTTTCTGCCCCCTTTCCATGCCGCCCCCCCCACCCATCCATCCCGTTCTGCCCCCTCTTCCAGGCCGCCCCATCCATCCAACCCATTCTTCCCCCTTTTCCAGGCCGCCCCATCCATCCCATTCTGCCCCCTTTTCCAGGCCACCCCATCCATCCATCTATCCAATTCTGCTCCCTCTTCCAGGCCGCCCCATCCATCCCATTCTGCCCCCTCTTCCAGGCCGCCCCATCCATCCATCCCATTCTGCCCCCTCTTCCAGGCCGCCCCATCCATCCATCCCATTCTGCCCCCTCTTCCAGGCCGCCTCATCCATCCATCCATAACATTCTGCCCCCTCTTCCAGGCCGCCCCATCCATTCATCCATCTATCCATCCTATTCTGTCCCTCCAGGGCTGCTATCTTCGGCTGTAGCAGAGCCTTACCTGACTCCACACTCCTGATCGCAGATCCTGGCAGCTTCTTCCTCTGCGGCTCCCGTTCTCCAGCACCCGGCAGCTCCTTCCTCCGTCGCTCCTGGTCTCAGACACCAGGTACCTGGCACCAGGCACCCGGTAGCTTCTTCCTCTGCAGCTCCTGGTCTCCAGCACCAGGTGCCCGACACCAGGCACCCTGCAGCTTCTTCCTCTGTGGCTCCAGATCTCCAGCACCAGGTACCTGGCAGCTTCTTCCTCTGTGGCTCCCAGTCTCTGGCACCAGGCACCCGGCAGCACCAGGCACCTTCTTCCTCTGCGGCTCCCGGTCTCCAGCACCAGGCACCTTCTTCCTCTGCGGCTCCTGGTCTCCGGCACCCGGCAGCTTCTTCGTCTGCGGCTCACGGTCTCTGGCACCAAGCGACCGGCAGAACCAGTTACCTGGCAGCACCAGGCATCATGGCACCAGGCATCCGGCACTCTGGCAACCACCTCCTTATAACCCAGGCTGCTGGTCCCCCTCCTCCCCCATATGTCCCAATCTGTTCATTTGCCCCCTCCCCATATGATCTAGCCTGCTCGTTCCCCCCCCTCCCCCATGTCACAGTCTGCTCGTTCCCCCCCCTCCCCCATGTCACAGTGTGCTCATTCCCCCACCTTCCCCATGTCAGTCTGCTCGTTCCCCCACCTCCCCCATGTCACAGTCTGCTCGTTCCCCCACCTCTCCCATATCACAGTCTGCTCGTTCCCCCACCTCCCCCATGTCACAGTCTGCTAGTTCCCCCACCTCCCCCATGTCACAGTCTGCTAGTTCCCCCACCTCCCCCATATCAGTCTGCTCTTTCCCCCACCTCCCCCATGTCAGTCTGCTCGTTCCCCCACCTCCCCCATGTCACAGTCTGCTCGTTCCCCCACCTCCCCCATGTCACAGTCTGCTCGTTCCCCCACCTCCCCCATGTCACAGTCTGCTCGTTCCCCCACCTCCCCCATGTCACAGTCTGCTCGTTCCCCCACCTCCCCCATGTCACAGTCTGCTCGTTCCCCCATCTCACAGCCTGCTCGTTCCCCCACCTCCCCCATATCAGTCTGCTCGTTCCCCTACCTCCCCCATGTCAGTCTGCTTGTCCCCCCCTCCCCCATGTCACAGTCTGCTCGTTCCCCCCCCTCCCCCATGTCACAGTCTGCTCGTTCCCCCACCTCCCCCATGTCACAGTCTGCTCGTTCCCCCACCTCCCCCATGTCACAGTCTGCTCGTTCCCCCACCTCCCCCATGTCACAGTCTGCTCGTTCCCCACCTCCCCCATGTCATACTCTGCTCGTTCCCCCACCTCCCCCATGTCACAGCCTGCTCGTTCCCCCACCTCCCCCATGTCACAGCCTGCTCGTTCCCCTACATCCCCCATGTCAGTCTGCTCGTTCCCCCACCTCCCCCATGTCAGTCTGCTTGTCCCCCCCTCCCCCATGTCATATTCAGCTTGTTTCCTACGGTAGCCCCCTCTTCTCCATGCTGCTCTCCCCCTTGGCCTCCCGTCCACCTCCTCTTCTTCAGAGCTATCTTCGGCTCTAAAGCGCCTTACCTGCTACCCGCTCCCAGCAGATCCAGTGACGAGGTCTTCTCCTCTGCCGCGCTGTGCAGACGCTGCTGCCCGGCAGTGTGGTGATGATTTATCACCCGCTGCTGTGCACTGTGAAGCTGCAGCAGCGCGCGGCCGGATGTCGGGGCGGGGAGTCTAATGGACTCCACTGACCCCGGAAGTGCAGGGGCGCGTGCGTTGATTTGCAATTGTGCCTTAAAGGCACAATTGCAAGTGAATGCTGCGCACCCGGGCCCCCTCCCTCCTCCAAAAATACTCCGGATTTAATAAAGAGTTTGGAGGAGGGATGGGATTTAAAAAAAAAAAAAAAAAAAACGCATTTTTTTACTTGCCCCTGGTGCCGCCCCTTGACACCTGGCGCCCTAGGCACGTGCCTACGGGTGCCTAATGGAAAATACGGCCCTGCCTGTACCATGTGCCACACCAGAGAGGCAAAGGAGATTAGGGAGATAAAGAAGTGGCTGAGGAATTGGTGTAGGAAGGAGGGGTTTGGGTTCCTGGAGAGCTGGGCCGACTTCTCTGTTGGCTACAGGTAGGGACGGGCTGCATCTCAATGGGGAGGGTGCAGCTGTGCTGGGGGAGAAAATGGCTAGAAGGGTGGAGGAGTGTTTAACCTAATGATTGGGGGAGGGGACATGGCCTAGCGGCATGTGAGGCAGATGTGTGCCTGCAGAGCTCCCGCACCGAATCCTGCAGAATTCCTACTTTCCTGCACCCACTGTTACCTTCTACAGCCCCAACCACGGTTCTGTTAACAGGGACCGAGCGGTGCACACAGGACTCTCCCGCATGGCCCTACGATGGTTAAGTGGACCCAGAAGAAGATCCCTGGGGAGTAGAGAGGCGGCCTCCAAGATGGTGCCGGAGCGGAGGCGCACAGCTTCCTGGAGGACACGACCGTTAGAGTCTCCAGGAATCAGGCGGCGTCGGCCCGTCTGCGACAATTTGCAAGAGTGGAGGCACTGGAGAGGGCAGAACGAGAGGAGTCCTGTGATGCTGAGGAGGAACTGGTGGACACAGAGGGGGTGATGGCTCTGGAGGTGGTGGGGGGGGGGATGGGTCTGAGCAGGCAGCAGCATGAGGGGCACATGAGTCTCCTAAAAGCTGGGGGTACATAGTGGCCGAAAACAATCAGATACTAACTGCACTTACACTGAAAACACCTGCAGAGCCCACCATTAAAGACGTATTCCTAGCAGTTATGCAGTGTGGGTCCTCCCTATCAAATGTACTGACTCAGCTGGGCCACTTGCAGGAAACTGTGCAGACAGTGCGGCACAATTTTCATACTGTAAAAGAAAGGACTGAAGAGCTGGAGGATAAGTTGGCTGGCTCTGCTAAATCTCAAACTGAGTGCAGAAAGGAGTTTAAGGCTATTCATGCTAAGACAGACGACCTGGAAAGTAGGTTGCGGCGTAATAACGTCCAAATAGTTGGAATGCCTGAAAGATACGAGAAAGGCAACCGGACAGAGT
>JARQOC010000005.1:575218678-575230615 GCA_033576535.1 Allobates femoralis
TAAGCGGGTGTCCATGTCGGCGCCATCAAATTAATGAATAGTTTGTTTTGAAAAGAGGAATGGTAAAAAAACCCTTATCAGGAATCATTAACAACTAGAGAAAGCGATAGAGGCAAAAGGTGGATTTATAAATTTTAATTCTTTTTTTGTTGAGGTAATATTTTGCATCTGTCAATTTTTAAAATAATGAAAAATTTTTTCACATTTTTGGTTGTAAAAAAACTATTTCAATCTAAAATATTACTGTGTCCATCAGTTATTACTAGATACCTGAAATATTATGTGTCCTTCAGTTATTAATAGATCCCCTGAAATGCGTTGCAAAAAACTTAAAAAAAAACAAAAAATAAGGAAAGATTAAGAGGGCCCCCCCAAAATTTTTTATATGACTGTATGTTGATGAGGTCTTATCCTTTGTCGGGGACTGGGGAAAATTAATTTTTGAATTTTTCTATTTGAAACCAAAAAAAACTTTTGTTGGTCTTCACAGGAGTCCGAAAAGTTGTCCCCGCCAACTTAGGATTGTGACCTGTAGGTAAGGCATGTTCAGCCCGGGCTCTTTGCTGAAATTTGGCCCGTGCCAAATTTTTTGTGGCGTTGCCGCGCCAAAAAAAGTTACAATTTGCTGACCCCCGCGCTTTTTCGGCGCTCTTTTCCCGAAGCACGTTAACGGTACCCTTTGGGGGAAAAAGCGGCCAAAAAAAGTGCCAAAAAATTGCCATGACAATTATTTTTGGCGGGATTTTGAGTGAAGCCGGTTTTTGAAAATACGCGGTGAAGCGCGGTCTGAAACCCTTTCGCAAAAGCCTTACCTTTTGCTGGAAGGCATTTCAGCTTTCTTGGTAAAATGCAGGGAATACACAAAATATTCGTTGGTATGAATTAGCCTAAAAGCTGGTTTCTACCATGGATCCCAAACCCACCGTTTTTAGTGATAAGCGACCCGGTATAGCCGACCCCCCTACTTTTGCCCCCAAAACCTGGGAAAAACTATTGACTCTTGTATAAGCCGAGGGTGGACCCCAGCACAGGTATACAGCCCCCAGCAGTGTGGTATACAGCAGCCCCAGAGGTATATACAGCAGCCCCAGTGGTAGTATACAGCAGCAGCCTCAGTGGTATATACAGCAGCAGCCCCAGTGGTTAGTATACAGCAGCCCCAGTGGTTAGTATACAGCAGCCCCAGTGGTAGTATACAGCAGCCCCAGTGGTACTATACAGCAGCCCCAGTGGTACTATACAGCAGCCGCCCCAGTGGTATATACAGCAGCCGCCCCAGTGGTATATACAGCAGCCGCCCCAGTGGTATATACAGCAGCCGCCCCAGTGGTTAGTATACAGCAGCCGCCCCAGTGGTTAGTATACAGCAGCCCCAGTGGTTAGTATACAGCAGCCCCAGTGGTAGTATACAGCAGCCCCAGTGGTACTATACAGCAGCCCCAGTGGTACTATACAGCAGCCCCAGTGGTATATACAGCAGCCGCCCCAGTGGTATATACAGCAGCCGCCCCAGTGGTATATACAGCAGCCGCCCCAGTGGTATATACAGCAGCCGCCCCAGTGGTATATACAGCAGCCGCCCCAGTGGTTAGTATACAGCAGCCGCCCCAGTGGTTAGTATACAGCAGCCCCAGTGGTAGTATACAGCAGCCCCAGTGGTACTATACAGCAGCCCCAGTGGTACTATACAGCAGCCCCAGTGGTATATACAGCAGCCGCCCCAGTGGTATATACAGCAGCCGCCCCAGTGGTATATACAGCAGCCGCCCCAGTGGTTAGTATACAGCAGCCGCCCCAGTGGTTAGTATACAGCAGCAGCCCCAGTGGTTAGTATACAGCAGCAGCCCCAGTGGTTAGTATACAGCAGCAGCCCCAGTGGTTAGTATACAGCAGCAGCCCCAGTGGTTAGTATACAGCAGCAGCCCCAGTGGTTAGTATACAGCAGCAGCCCCAGTGGTTAGTATACAGCAGCCCCAGTGGTAGTATACAGCAGCCCCAGAGGTAGTATACAGCAGCCCCAGAGGTATATACAGCAGCCCCAGAGGTATATACAGCCCCAGAGGTATATACAGCAGCCCTAGTGGTGTATACAGCAGCCCCAGAGGTATATACAGCAGCCCTTCGGTAGTATACAGCAGCCCCAGTGGTGTATACAGCAGCAGCCCCAGGGGTGTATACAGCAGCAGCCCCAAAGCTGTATACAGCAGCAGCCCCAGGGCTGTATACAGCAGCAGCCCCAGGGCTGTATACAGCAGCAGCCCCAGGGCTGTATACAGCAGCAGCCCCAAAGCTGTATACAGCAGCAGCCCCAGGGCTGTATACAGCAGCAGCCCCAGGGCTGTATACAGCAGCAGCCCCGGGGCTGTATACAGCAGCAGCCCAGGAGGTATACAGGCCCCCCCATCAAGCTCCAGGGCCCCCCCCCTTGCGCGGCAGCCTGTAAAGTAAAATCATAATGACGTCATTGCCCGCGACCATAGGAAGACGGAAGACGCGGAATGAAGCCCGGGATCGTGTGTCGGCAAGCGGCGGGACAGCGCGACAGGACACTGATAAGTATGATTTTACTTTACAGGCTGCCGCGCAAGGGGGGGGGCCCTGGAGCTTGATGGGGGGGCCTGTATACCTCAGGGGCTGCTGCTGTATATACTGTATACTCGCGTATAAGCCGAGGGGGGGACTTTTCAGCCCAAATTTTGGGCTGAAAAACTCGGCTTATACGCGAGTATATACGGTAATCTACGCTTCATCAAGATTGCAGGAGAAGAGTCTGATGAAAGCTGTGTCTGCTGGAAGAATGCCATTCCCTGATAGATCACACCCCAAAAGAAGGAGCCGCTCCAAGTAACCACCTGAGGAAGACGTAACACAGCACAGGCATGATCCCTGAGGGGTCACGTGTTCACTGCTCTGCAGCCACATGTAATGCTGCTGAAGATTTATCTGTTTATTTCCTTTGACACAGGATAACGTGATCACGTAGGGGCAGAAGAGCCGATCACGTGATCCCGTAGGGGCAGAAGAGCCGATTACGTGATCCCGTAGGGGCAGAAGAGACGATCACGTGATCCCGTAGGGGCAGATTGCTGTATACTGATGTCTCTGTGTCTCCAGTATAATATTGTCATCACTCATCACCAGTCTGAGCTCAGTATATGTAGATGTGACCGATGCCTGAGTGTGATAGGGAAGATGGCAGCATTTATTATTTATTTATTTATTTATATAGCGCCACTAGATTCTATGGCGCTTTACACATGAAGAGGAGAGAAAGGCGGAGAAATACAGAACATGGACAACCTAAGTTTTACAGATCCAGGAGGGGAGGGGATCCTGTCCACAATGACTCACAGTCTAAGAGGTGCGGGCAAGAAAACAGCAGGAGGCGGAAGCGCCGATCGTGTAACGGTGCGTCGGTCAGGTCTCATTGCAGGTTGTAGGCTTGAAGGAAAAAGCGGTACTTCAGGTTTCTCTTGAAGTTAGCAAGGGTAGGCGAGTGTCTGATGTGATGGGGGAGAGAGTTCCAGAGTATGGCAGATGCATGGGAGAAGTCTTGAATGCGGTTGTGAGAGGATGAGATAATGGGGGAGTAGAGAAGAGCTCTTGGGAGGATCGTAGGTTGCGTGCAAGCAGATAGCGGGAGACCATGTCGGAGATGTATGGGGGGGGTTGGACAGGTAATGATCTCAGAGATGGGGAGCCAGTGAAGGGCTTGGCAGAGGGGTGGGGAGACAGGGGAGTAGCAGGGAGACAGGTGGATTAGTCGGGCAGTGGAGTTTACGATGGATTGGAGAGATGCAAGGGAAGCAACGGGGAGCACGGTGAGCAGGAGGTTGCAGTAGTTGAGGCGAGAGATAATGAGAGCGTGAACAGGGATTTTAGCCGTGTCACGGTCAAAGAAACAGCGGATCCGTGAAATGTTTTTGAGCTGGAGCCGGCAGGAGGTGGCAAGGGCTTGGATGTGAGGTTTGAAGGAGATAGATGAGTCGAAAGTAACCCCAAGGAACTAGGCGTGGGGGACTGGGGAGAGTGAGCAGCCATTGACATTGATGGATATGTCTGGTAGAGGGGGAGAGCGATGGGGGGGGGGGGGGGGGGGGGAGACGAACTCTGTTTTGTCCATGTTCAGCTTGAGGAAGCGAGTAGAGAAGGATGAGATGGCGGAGAGGCATTGTGGAATTTTGTATAGTAGGGAGGTGATAGGGGTAGGACGCCGACAGATAGGGGGTAGGGCAAAGAGGAGGCGTGGGAGTGGGTGACACTGAAGGTCTGGTCTGTTAAGTATGAGGAGATCCAGGAGAGGGCAAGGTCCGTGATGCCAAGAGATTCCAGGATCTGAATAGGAAAGAGTGGTCCACATTGTCGAAGGCAGCAGAGAGGTCAAGGAGGAGGAGGGCAAAGTAATGTCACTGGTTCTTTGCAGTAAGTAGGACGTCCGAGACTTTGGTTAGCGCGGTTTCGGTGGGAAACCGGATTGTAGGCAGTCGAAGAGGGAGCAGGAGGAGAGGTGGGAGGACAGTTCAGAGTGGACATGCTGTTCAAGCAGCTTTAGGCCCCCACTTTAACACCTGCCCTGACCTCCTGACACCTAATCTGCAAGTTTACCGAAGCCCCCCTGAACTGTGAAGTGGCCCCCGGTGGGGAAGGTGGTGGCCCCTGTACAGTGATGTGGCACTCGGTGGGGGAGGTGGTGGCCCCTGTACAGTGATGTGGCACCCGGTGGAGGAGGTGGTGGCCCCTGTACAGTGATGTGGCACCCGGTGGAGGAGGTGGTGGCCCCTGTACAGTGATGTGGCCCCCGGTGGAGGAGGTGGTGGCCCCTGTACAGTGATGTGGCCCCCGATCTGAGCCTTCTGTACGGTGATGCGGCCCCCGGTCTGGCTCCTCTGTACGGTGATGCGGCCCCCGGTCTGGCTCCTCTGTACGGTGATGTGGCCCCCGGTCTGGCTCCTCTGTACGGTGATGTGGCCCCCGGTCTGGCTCCTCTGTACGGTGATGCGGCCCCCGGTCTGGCTCCTCTGTACGGTGATGTGGCCCCCGGTCTGGCTCCTCTGTACAGTGATGTGGCCCCCGTCTGGCTCCTCTGTACAGTGATATGGCCCCCGGTCTGGCTCCTCTGTACAGTGATGTGGCCCCCGGTCTGGCTCCTCTGTACGGTGATGTGGCCCCCGGTCTGGCTCCTCTGTACGGTGATGCGGCCCCCGGTCTGGCTCCTCTGTACGGTGATGCGGCCCCGGTCTGGCTCCTCTGTACAGTGATGTGGCCCCCGGTCTGGCTCCTCTGTACGGTGATGCGGCCCCCGGTCTGGCTCCTCTGTACAGTGATGCGGCCCCCGGTCTGGCTCCTCTGTACGGTGATGCGGCCCCCGGTCTGGCTCCTCTGTACAGTGATGTGGCCCCCGGTCTGGCTCCTCTGTACAGTGATGTGGCCCCCGGTCTGGCTCCTCTGTACAGTGATGCGGCCCCCGGTTGGCTCCTCTGTACAGTGATGTGGCCCCCGGTCTGGCTCCTCTGTACGGTGATGTGGCCCCCGGTCTGGCTCCTCCTCTTACCTCGCTCCCGGTTGTCTCTCGCTCCTGTCAGTCTGGGCTCCTCCAGTCTCTCACAGGGGCCCCGTCTGTCCGCGGTAGGAGGAGACGCCCACTCACAAGCCTCAGCCAATCACAGCCTTCCATACACCGCGCTGACTGCTCCTCCACCAATAGCGCGCGTCCATACTCAGCTCCACTGTCCCGACAGCCAATGAGCCGCTACGCCTTCCTGTCAGTCACACACAGAGCAGAGAAGGGACACGTGACCGGCGGGGAGCCAATGCACAAGCTGTACACTGGAATCAGAGGAGGCTCCGCCCAGTGTGACGTCAGTGTTACTCGTCATAGAGGGGGCGTGTTGTCAGTGGGCGTGGCCTCCTCTCCCGTGTATGGTGGTGCAGAGCACAGACGGTCACGTGTTATTTTCCCGCTCGTTCTTCTCCTCAGTGCGGATAGATGTGGAGGATCCTGGGTGTGTACAATTACTGGGGGGATGGGGGAGGGGTGTGGGGGGATTTGGGGGTGGATGATGGCGGGGGGAGGGGTGTGGTGGGATTTGGGGGGTGGATGATGATGGGGAGGTGTGTGGTGGGATTTGGGGGGTGGATGATGGCGGGGGGAGGGGTGTGGTGGGATTTGGGGGGTGGATGATGATGGCGGGGGAGGGGTGTGGTGGGATTTGGGGGTAGATGATGGCGGGGGAGGGGTGTGGTGGGATTTGGGGGGTAGATGATGATGGGGAGGGTGTGGTGGGATTTGGAGGGTGGATGATGATGGGGGAGGGGTGTGGTGGGATTTGGGGGGTGGATGATGGGGGAGGGGTGTGGTGGGATTTGAGGGTGGATGATGATGGGGGAGGGGTGTGGTGGGATTTGGGGGGTGGATGATGGGGAGGGGTGTGGTGGGATTTTGAGGGTGGATGATTGCGGGGGAGGGGTGTGGTGGGATTGGGGGGTGGATAATGGCAGGGGGAGGGGTGTGGTGGGATTTGGGGGGTGGATGATTGTGGGGGGAGGGGTGTGGTGGGATCTGGGGGTGGATGATGGCGGCGGGAGGGGTGTGGTGGGATTTGGGGGGTGGATGATGGCGGGGGGAGGGGTGTGGTGGGATTTGGGGGGGTGGATGATGGCGGGGGGAGGGGTGTGGTGGGATTTGGGGGGTGGATGATGATGGCGGGGGGAGGGGTGTGGTGGGATTTGGGGGGTAGATGATGGCGGGGGGAGGGGTGTGGTGGGATTTGGGGGGTAGATGATGATGGGGGAGGGGTGTGGTGGGATTTGGAGGGTGGATGATGATGGGGGAGGGGTTGTGGTGGGATTTGGGGGGTGGATGATGGGGGAGGGGTGTGGTGGGATTTTGAGGGTGGATGATGATGGGGGAGGGGTGTGGTGGGATTTGGGGGTGGATGATGGGGGAGGGGTGTGGTGGGATTTTGAGGGTGGATGATTGCGGGGGAGGGGTGTGGTGGGATTGGGGGGTGGATAATGGCAGGGGGAGGGGTGTGGTGGGATTTGGGGGTGGATGATTGTGGGGGGAGGGGTGTGGTGGGATCTGGGGGTGGATGATGGCGGCGGGAGGGGTGTGGTGGGATTTGGGGGGTGGATGATGGCGGGGGGAGGGGTGTGGTGGGATTTGGGGGGTGGATGATGGGGGAGGGGTGTGGTGGGATTTGGGTGGATGATGGCGGGGGAGGGGTGTGGTGGGATTTGGGGGGTGGATGATGGCTGGGGAGGGGGTGTGGTGGGATTTGGGGGGGTGGATGATGGGGGGAGAGGTGTGGGGGATGATGGGGAGGGGTGTGGTGGGATTTGGGTGGATGATGGTGGGGGGAGGGTGTGGAGGGATTTGGGGGGTGGATGATGATGGGAGGGGTGTGGAGGGATTTGGGGGGTGGATGATGATGGGAGGGGTGTGGTGGGATTTGGGGGTTGATGATCGGTGGGGTGTGGTGGGATTTGGGGGATGATGGGGGAGGTGTGGGATGGGATTTGGGGGGTGGATGATGGGGGTGTTGTGGGATTTGGGGGGTGGATGATGCTGAGTTGATGCTTGGGGTGGCTTTTAGGGTTGTACGATACTGGGAAGATCTACACCCCCGTACATCCTTCTCACCGGTCCTCCTCTCTTCATGTGGCCCTCATGCACCTTAGGCTGCTTTCACATTGCGTTGTAAAGCGGACAGCCACGGATCTGATTTAGCCCCATGTTAGTCTGTAGGCAGGATCGGATTTGGCCCCATGTTAGTCTATGGGCACGGATCGGATTTGGCTCCATGTTAGTCTGTGGGCACAGATCAGATTTGGCCCCATGTTAGTCTGTGGGATCGGATCGGATTTGGCCTTATTGCCATCCGATTCTGATTTTTTGCTGTAGCCAAAATCGCAGACTGCTGTGATTATTGTTACAGCGGATCAGATCGGACCGAATTGGATCTGACCTGATCCGTGCCAAATAACATGGGGCCTATGTAGCGCAGGTCCGAGGAAACAGCTTTTTATTCCTCCGACCAGATTTTAGTGAACTGAGCGTGGTCTACACTAAAATCGCTCTGTGCCATCTAATTTCACTTCTGCAATGTATATTCATACATTGCAGAAGGGAAATTTAGTGAAAAGAAAGGGTTAAAAATATTTAAAAAAAACTTGATTCTCACCCGTCCCGCGATCCACCGATGCCTCCAGCGCTTGATGCTTATAGGACTCTTGTAAGCATCAGAAGAAGATCGCTGAAAGTGCCGGGGGACTCGTGGATGGGGGAGAATAAAGATTTATTTTTTAAGGTCTGGAAAAGAGGGGAGAAAGAGGTGACAGGAGGGAGAGAGGAGGGGGAGCAAAGGTGACAGGAGGGAGAGAGGAGGGGGAGCAAAGGTGACAGGAGGAGCGAGGAGGGGAGAAAGAGGGAGCAGAGAGAGGAGGGGAGAAAGAGGTGATAGGAGGGAGAGAGAAGCGAGGTGACAGGAGGGGGAGCTAGGTGACAGCAGGAGCGGGGAGAGGATCCAAACTGATCCTGCAAAATATCAGAATCAGATGCCTATTTGGCATCCAATTGCAGGCATCAGTTTGGATCCGTTGCTGGCCGAGGGGTCCTGCAAAAATCGGATCCCCTCGGACAGCACAAAAACGCTGTGTGAAAGCAGCCTTGGGCTGGTTTCACATCACGTTTTCCCGCAATCCGACGCTGTCCGTTGTATATCGGACAGCATCGGATCCGATTTTGGACCCATGTTATCCTATGGGGACGGATCGGATCACATTTGCCCTTAATGGCATCCAATTTGTGATCCGATCCTGTCTGATTTTCTGCAGCAGCCAAAATTGTAGACTGCTGCAATTTTGGACTCCGCTGCAAAAATCGGATCGCATCGGATCCAATGTGATCCGATTATAATAATATGGGAGTCTATGGGGATTGGATCCTATTTCTGTATTGAGCATGCTCAAACTCCAAGACCTCCCACAGCCGTCCCCCATTTAAATCAGATCCGATAAAAAATCAGACCGGTGGCATCCAATTTTGAGCATCCAATCCAATTTACAATGGACTGCGTCAGATTGCAGGAAAACGTGATGTGAAACCAGCCTATGACCCCTTGGTGATTGAGCCCCTGTCCAGGCCCCGCCAACGTCCGCACATCCCTTCAGTTGAATGTGCCTCCCTACATGCACACCTGACAAAAGAAATAACAATACAAAACCAACCAAAAAAAAAACATACATTAAACATGGCCTAGAGGGTCAGCTGCCGGGCCACCACCACCAGCCTGGCCGTTGAGCAGCCTTTGAATGAGGCCCCCCAGATGTTGAAGCTTCTCGGTGTGCCTTCACCAATTCCTGGAGGGATGGTACACATACATATTTTTAAAAAACAAAAAAAATTACCAACATGCCTACGACTATTTAGCATGTGTGTGGTGTAAACAGGGCCGCCATTAGGGGGTTACAGCCCTCACTGCAGTAAGGGGCCCGGGGCCTGACTGCAGGGGGCGTGGCTATAGGACAGGGGCAGGGGGGGCCCGGCAATGCCGGTGGTGGGCGTGGCCATTTGGAGCAAGGTGGACGGTGACGGTGGCCCCCCGGTCCGGTAATATTGCTAATCATATCGGCAGCACTGCCGATATGATTAGCGATGCTGTGCCCGGCCCCTCTGCAGCTGCAAAGCAGGGAGAGCGATCTGCCTGCTGCCGCCGCTGTGCCCCTCTGGCTCCTGCCAGCGCGTGCGCAGGAGATCAGTCTCAGGGTGATGACGTCATCGCCCTGAGACTGCTTCCTGTGTGCGCATCGGGAGCCGGCGCTCAGGGCGCTGCAGAGGAGAGACCGCCCCAGGCAGCGGCTGCCTGCACCGTGGTGAGTATGGAGGAGGAGGGGGGTGCCGGTACTGGGCCCTGTCTGTGCTGGGCCCCCCTGTCTGTGCTGGGCCCCCCCTGCCTGTGCTAGCCCCACCCCCCTGCCTGTGCTGGGCCCCTCTGCCGGTAATGGGCCCCCCCTGCCTGTGCTGGGCCCCCCTGCCTGTGCTGGGCCCCCCCTGCCTGTGCTGGGCCCCTCTGCCGGTAATGGGCCCCCCCCTGCCTGTGCTGGGCCCCCCTGCCTGTGCTGGGCCCCCCTGCCGTAATGGGCCCCCCCTGCCTGTGCTGGGCCCCCCCTGCCTGTGCTGGGCCCCCCTGCTGGTGCTGGGCCCCCCTGGTGCTGCCGGGCCCCCAGGGTGCCTGGTGGTGCTGGGTCCCCCTGCTGGTGCTGGGTTCCCCTGCTGGTGCTGGGGCCCCTGGTGGTGCGGGCCCCCCTGTTGGTGCTGAGCCCCCCCTGGTTGTGCCGGGCCCCCCTGCTGGTGCTGCCGGACCCCCAGGGTGCCTAGTGCTGCTGGACCCCCAGGGTGCCTGGTGCTTCTGGGCCCCAAGGTTGCCTGGTGCTGCCAGGCCCCCAAGGTGCCTGGTACTGCCTGGCCCATGGTGGTGCCTGGTGCTGCCGGGCCCCCTGGATGCTTGGTGGTGCCTGGTGCTGCCAGGCCACTGGTGGTGCCTGGTGCTGCCGGGCCCCCAGGGTGCCTGGTGGTGCTGGGTCGCCCTGCTGGTGCTGGGCCCCCCCTGGTGGTGCTGGGCCCCCCCTGGTTGTGCCGGGCCCCCCCTGGTTGTGCCGGGCCCCCCTGCTGGTGCTGCCGGACCCCCAGGGTGCCTGGTGCTGCCAGACCCCCAGAGTGCCTGGTGCTTCTGGGCCCCAAGGGTGCCTGGTGCTGCCAGGCCCCCAAGGTGCCTGGTGCTGCTGGGCCCCCAGGGTTGCTGATGGTGCTGGGCCCCAGGGTGCCTGATGGTGCTGGGCTCCTGGTGCTGCCGGGCCCCCAAGGTGCCTGGTGCTCCCTGGCCCATGGTGGTGCCTGGTGCTGCCGGGCCACTGGTGGTATCTGGTGGTGCCGGGCCCCCCTGGTGGTGCCGGGCCCCCCTGGTGGTGCCGGCCCTCCTGGTGGTGCCTGGTGCTGCTGTGCCCCAAGGGGGCCTGGTGCTGCTGGGCCCCCAGGGTGCCGGATGGTGCTGGGCCCCTGGTGCTGCCAGGCCCCCATGGTGCCGGGCCTCGTGGTGCCTGATGGTGCCGGGCCCCTGGTTGTGCCTGGTACTGCCAGGCCCCTGGTGCTGCCGGGTGCCTGGTGGTGCTGCCGGGTGCCAGAGACTGGGAGCTTCAGAGGACTAAGCTGCCGGGTACCTGGTGCCAGAAATCGGCAGCCGCAGAGGAAGAATCTGCCGGGTGCCTGGTGCCGAAGACTATATAAAATATAAGGGGAGACAACAGAGGCGGAATAGTGCCCTATCACTCAGTAAGAATAGGGTCTTAAAGGTGTAAACAGGTTTCACTAACCTGATCCAGTTGTGACTCCCACAACTGGAATAAAGGCGTTGGTTTTAGTATTTGTAGGCTGCTGCTGGACTTCCACCTCCTCAGGATAATGAGTACTTCAAGAGTTTTGGGGTCAATAGGTGTGCTACAGTCCGCGCTGCCCGGTCAACCAAGGAGTCACACGGGAAACAGTGTTCCAAGTAAAAGTTTCTTTATTCTTCAAAACCTAAGTTTCTTTATTCTTCAAAACCTTTGAAGAATAAAGAAACTTTTACTTGGAACACTGTTTCCCGTGTGACTCCTTGGATGACCGGGCAGCGCGGACTGTAGCACACCTATTGGTGCCGAAGACTGGCAGCCTCAGAGGAAGAAGCTGCCTGGTGCTGGTGAGCGGGAGACTGGGAGCCACAGAGGAAGAAGCTGCAGTTTTCTGGAAGCTTTTGGCTCCTGCCTCCAGAGCTCAGCTCACCCCCTCAATGGGTGGGGGCCCGGGGAGAGACCATACATCCCTGTGGCTCCTGCAGAGCTCAGCTCACCCCCAGTCTATGTGCTCCTAGCCCTCTACAGTGCTGTATATGCCCTCAGTGT